>PVKM010000661.1:0-98339 GCA_004027735.1 Carollia perspicillata
TGTAGTTCAGTGGATTGAGCACGGGCCTGTGAAGCAAAGGGTTGCCAGTTCGATTCCCAGTCAGGGCACATGCCTGGGTTGCAGGCCAGGTCTCCAGTAGGGGACACATGAGAGGCAACCACACACTGATATTTCTCTTCCACTCTTTTTCCTTCCCTTCCCCCTCTCTAAAAATAAATAAGTAAAATATTTTTTAAAAAGAATATATGTTCATTTGCAAATTATTTTGCTCAATATTATATTTTAATACTTACCTATTTTATATGTATAGTTATACTTTATTTTAACTATTGTTCAGTAACTCATCATATAGTTCTACTACAATTTATCCCTTTATCTACTGATGAACGTTTAGGTTGCTCCATGTTTTCTCTTATTATAAACAATGCTGTACATTATATATTCTTAGATGCCTCCCTATTTTGGTGTCAGGAAAAACAAAACTTAAATCATCTTATATTATCTTTTATTTAAAATGGCCTATTAAACTTTTCTTTTTCTTGTGTACATTTTTTATTTATATTTTGTTTAACAGTAATCCATTACTTAAGATTTTAAATGTGGTTCCAATGTTAAAGGTAAAAACTAGACGGTGGGTATTAAGGATGTTCTCGGCAAATCTTTCAACTTTGCTCTACATTTGCAATGTTTCATACTTAAAATGCTGGGAAAAAATATGTTATCAAGGTTGCAGATGGTATTCTCTTATTCTTTTCTAGAGCATAGCTATGTTTCATTTCTCATTTCTTCTCTCATTTTTTTGTCCTTATTTTCTTCATCAGGTTCATTAATCATTTAACAGCAAGCCAAAGAGAGTAGATTTATTCTATTTTTGTTTATAATTTTTATTAATTTTGGTTATCTTTTTTAAAGATTTTATTTTTTTAAATTTATATTTAGAGAGAGGGGAAGGGAAGGAGAAAAACATCAATGTGTGGTTGCCTCTTGTGTGCCCCTAAGTGGGGACTTGGCCTGCAACCCAGGCATGTGCCCTGACTGGGAATTGAACCAGTGACACTTTGGTTCACAGCCCGTGCTCAACCCACTGAGCTACGCCAGCCAGGGCTATTTTTTTAAAGATTTTTATTTATTTATTTTTAGAGAGAGGGGAAGGGAGAGAGAAAGAGAGGGAGAGAAACATCAATGTGTGGTTGCCTCTTGTAATCCCCACACTGGGAAACCTGGCCTGCAACCCAGGCATGTGCTCTGACTGGGAATTGAACCAGTGACCCTATGCTTCACAGTCCAGTGCTCAATCCACTGAGCCACACCAGCTAGGGCAATTTCAGTTATCTTTCTTTATTCACTCTTCCTTTATCTTGCTTTCTTTTCCTGTTATTTCCTTAATTTCATACAATGAGTACTAAATTCATCCTAGTTGTTATTAATTAATAATGAAGACATTTTAGGGAATATGTTTTCTTTGAATTATAGCTTTTACAATGACCAAGAAGTTTGTTGTAATTTCTTCTATTTTTAATTGATTTTTTAGGTAGTTTATAATTTCTGTTTTGATTTTTCTCCTTGACCCAAAATTTATGTAGGAATATGGTTTCTAATCTCCAATTAAGAATATCTTTAGCTCTGGCCAGGTAGCTCAGTTATTAGAGCACTGTCTCCAATATGTCAAGGTTGCAGGTTAGGTCACCTCCCCAGTCATGGCACATACAAGAATCAACCAATGAAATGTATCAATAAGTGGCACAAGTCTCTCTCTCAACATTTCTTTCTCTCTCTCTAAAATGAATAAATTAAAAAAATAAAAATAATATTTTGGCCATTTGCTTATTATTTCCAATTTTACTGAGGGATACAGAATATAAAATCCCTTTTCTTTAACTGAAGGTTTTCTTGGGCCATATATGCAGCCAACTTTCTTAATGGCTTGTAGACTATAAAAATATGTTCCCTATTTGAAAATATATCCACACATATACATCAAATGGAGTTTATGGATTCTATTATCCAATTCCTCTATATTTATTCACTTATTGTTTGTTAGATCTGTACTATTTGGAAAGAAAGGCACCTGCAATTTCCTATTATACCTAATATTTATCCTTTTCCCTTGAATCTATTAGAATTCTGAGTTTAAATTATTAGCAAAAATATTTTTAGTGCCTATAGTTCTTTGATATAACTTCTTAATATGTGAAGTAAGTAACTCCATAACATCCTGTTTGATGCTTTAACTTTATCTTCTTCCTTCTGAGATAGATATTAATATTGCCATTCTTGCTTGCTCTTTGCTTGCTTATACCTTCATCTTAGCTTTTCTTTATCACTGTTTTAAGTATGTTTTTATAAACAACGATGTGGCTTTTGTTTTCTAACCCCATCTGACATTCTAAGTTCTTTTAACAAGCAAGTGCAATATGTCCAAATTTGATATAAGCAAATGATGTATTTAATTTTACTGCTTCCATCTTATTTTAGGTTCTTTGTTGTTTCCTTTGTTCCTGTTAATTTAGAATTATATATATTTTTCCTTTTTACTAGTGTTTAGCTTCCTTTTTCTGACATTCTAAATCCAACACTAATAAACTAATTCAGCAAAGCTGCAGTAAACCAAGTCAACACTTAACATTTAAAAGTCAGTTGTATTTCTATACACTGAAAATAATAATCCAAAAAGGAAATTAAGGAAACAACTCCATTCACAATTGCATCAAAAATAACAAAGTTAATTAAGGAGACAAAAGATGTGTAACACTGAAAATTACAAAACACTGCTAAAATAAAAGACACAAATGAATGGAAACACATCTTGTATTTATGGATTGTAAGACTTAATATTGTTCAGATGTCAACACCAAAAAAGATCTGTAGATTCAGTTCAATCCTTATCAAAATCCCAGTGACATTTTTCTCACAAATAAAAAAAATCCTAAAATTCATATGGAATCTCAAATACCCAAAACAATCTTGAAAAAGAAGAAACTTCCAGTTCCTGATTTCAAAACATACTACAAAACTACAGTAATCAAAATGGTATGATACTGACATAAAGACACACAAAAAGATCAATAAAATAGACTATAGAGGCTGAAATAAACCTTCACGCATATCATCAAATTATTTTTGATAAGGATACCAAGAACACTTGATGGGGAAAAGATATTCTTTTCAACAAATGGTGGGGTAAACAGAGTACCTGCATGCAAAACAATAAAGTTGGAACCTTACCTTATGCTACATACAAAAATTAACTCAAAGCAAATCAAAGACCTAAATATAAGAGCTAACTTTGTAAAACTTTTAGAAGAAAACACAAGAGAAAAGTTTCATGACACTGGATTTAGCAATGAATTTTTTGATAGGACATTAAAAGCACATAAGTAAAAGAAAAAAATAGATAAAGTGGACCTAATCAAAATTAAAAACTTTTGTGCATCAAAGGCATATTAAGAAAGTGAAAAGGCAATCCATAAAATGGGAGCAAATATTTGCAATTACTATCTGATAAGTCATTGATACTCAGAATACATATATAAAAATGACCACAACTCAACAACAAAAAGACAAGCAACCCAATTCAACAACTGGCAAAGGACTTAAATAAATATATCTCCAAAGAAGAAATACGAGTGGTCAATAAACAAATGAAAAGAGGTTCAACTTCATTAAGAATTAGATAAATGTAAATTAAAACCAGAATGAGATATCACTTCACACCACTTAGGATGGCTATGAAAAAAACAACAAAATAACAAGCGTTGACAATGATGTGGAGAAACTGGAACCCTTGTGTATTACTGGTGGGAATGTAAAATGGTACAGCCACTGTGGAAAACCATGTAGTAATTCCTAAAAATTAAACATAGAATTACCATACAATCTAGCAATTTAACTTCAAGGTATATGCCAAAAAGAATTAAAAGGGACTTGAACACATATTTTTGTACCAATGTTCATAGCAGCATTATTTACAATAGTCAAAAAGTAGAAATAATACAAATGTCCATCAGTGGATGGATAAAAACATGTGGTATATACATACAATAGAATATAATTTGGCCTTAAAAAAAGAATGGAATTCTGATACATGCCACTACATGGATGAATCCTGAAAATATTTTGTTAAATGAAATGACCCACAGAAAAAAGAACAAATATTGTATGACTGCACTTACATGAAACACCTAGAACTGATAAATTCACAGAGATAGAAAGTAGAATAGTGGTTACTATAGGCTGGGGAAAGTGAAGAAATGAGAGTGGTTATTTAACAGATTCAGACTTTCAGCTTGTAATGATGAAAAAATTCTGAAGATGGATGGTGGTGATGGTTGTAAAACAATGCCAATGTACTTAATGCCACTGAATTGTACACTTAAAATGGTTCAAATGGTATATTTTATGTTATCTACATTTGACAGTATAAAAATAAAAGAGTTGAGGCCCTGGATAGTGTGGCTCCGTTGGTTGGAGCAGTGTTCCCTAACCACAAGGTTGAAGGTTTGATTCCTAGTCAGGGCACATGCCTAGGTTGCAGGTTCAATTCCCAGTTCAGATGTGTACAAACACCAGTCCAGGCACATATAGGAAGCAACTGATCAATGTTTCTCTCTCACATTGATGTTTGTCTCTCTCCCTTTCTCTAAAAGCAAGAATAAAAATGTCTTCAGGTGAGGATTTAAAAAAGTGGGAGGGGGGACTAAGGAACTCACACAGTACTTGTCTTTCTCTGTCGGACTTATCTCACTTAGCCTGCCTTCAAGATTTATCCATGTTGTCGCAAATGGCAAGATAATAGCTGAATAATATTCCTGTGTGTGTGTGTGTGTGTGTGTGTGTGTGTGTGAGAGAGAGAGAGAGAGAGAGAGAGAGAGAGAGAGAGAGAGAGAGAGAGAGAGAGAGAGAGACATCTTCTTTATCCATTAATCCATTGATGGACACTTAGGTTGTTTCCATATTTTGGCTATTATGAATAATACTACAATGAACATAAATGGGAAAATAAACCTTTCATATAAAAATACTATATGATATTTATATGTGAAATATTAAAAAACAGAAATTTTAAAAACAGAAAAGTAGAATAGTAGTTACCAGGGGCTGGAGAGTGGGGGATCTGGGAGATGTTTAAGGGTACAAACTTATAACTACAGTCAGCCCTTGGTTATTGAATGTCTCTTATATCGAACAATTAGGTTCTCAACCAAGTTGTTCACAGAAAAAAATGCCTCGATTGTTGATCAAAATTGGCTCTCAACCTGATATCCCTTTCGTACTGATACCTGTGTGATCAGTCATGTGTCTCTGAAGTGACAAACAAAGGAGATGCAGTTTTCAAACAAATCACTTCTTGAACTGCCTTCTGGAACAAATTAAGTTCAAGAACCAAGGTTCCACTGTAGCAGATAAATAAGTTCTGGAGATCTCATGTACCACATAATGATTATAGTCAACAATACTGTATTATAAACTTCAAAGTTGCTAAGAGACTAAAGCTCAACTGTTCCCAACACAAAAAAATTATAATTATATGACATGATGGAGGTGCTAGCTAATGCTATGTTGGTAATCACATAGCAATAGATAAAATATATCAAATCAACACAGTGTATACCTTAAAGTTACACAATGTTATATGTCAATTATATCTCTATAAAAAAGGCTTAAAAAGAGTTGAGGAACTCAAAGAACAAAAGCAAGAAATGCTAAATTTAGAAGAGATTTAAAGATAAGTGTTTATGACTTTCTGTCTAACCTAAGATGAACATTAAGTTCATCCTAAATGTCCCTGTAATTAGCTAGAAGTCTTCTCCTTGAGACAGATCAACAGATCTTCTCTCAAGAATAATGAATAAATTTTGATACCCTCTGATTAAATTAGTAAATGTAAGTCTTTCATGTGTCAAGATAAACTACTTCACTTTACCCTTTGATCCTATGGATTAAAAATAGTCAGCACTGGGAATAAACAACTCTAAAAAGTTACAACTGCTATCCTAGATGTATTACTAGAGGTAAAAATCCACTAAAAAGGTATAGCCAGTCTTCAAAGGTCCACTTCTAATTCAGTGAGTCAAAAGTAAACCTGTCAACGTAGCACCTGAATCCATAGGAGAGCTTTCAGCTAGTGAATAGCACTCCTTTAAACACAGACATACACATACACATACACTGTTGTATAAATGATGATCACTTTGATAAGGTAACTTTCACACATTGCCAATGAAGAGCTCTTACACAACAAAGGGATGATGAACCACAAATGGCAAACAACAGAGCAGTGACAGCTAATGGAGTTGACATAGTCAGAAGCCAGGAAAGTGACAGTCTACAAAAATGATCCATTAATCTTACTGTCTCTAGGTAAGTGCACCTCCCCTCAAAAAACATCAAATATCAAATTTTCAGTGTTATAAATATTAACTTATATGGATGATAAATATAATAGAGGTCAAATACAAATTTACCAAATAGTTTTCAACCACTACAGTACTACTTTAAAAAGATTTACAGTCCTTTTATGAATGTTAACTAAACACAATCTATTCTAATATATGGCATGCTAAAAATGTACACAAATCCTTTCCTCAGACAAGGTACAATACCAACATGACTAACCTGCATATGTATTTATTCAAGATAAGAGGCATTTCATTTCCAAAAGGTAAACTATGGCCTTATCAGCTATGTCTCTTAATGCAAACACCAACAATGAAGTACAGAACCAGGTCAGAGGGTATACGGATCTGTTTCTGCAAACGTGCAAGTAGGAAGAAATCAACAATGTTATAAAAGCTGTATTATAAAATGACTTGCTCACGTAAGGATGAACACTATGAAGGCTCCATAATGGTGCATCCTTTACAAAGCAGTGTATCAATGACTATTCTGGATAAATATGAGGTTGATCAGTATTTTATCACAATTATTTAATGAACACCCAAACGTGTACCACATGCTTTATAGGCACTATCTCTAATCAACATTTTGTTTCTCAAGCTGAGTAGTAGGTACACAGGTTCCATTGTGTTACTCTTTATTATTTTTTGTGTTTCTGAAATATTTTCTGTATTTTTTAAAAGTGAAAAACTAGCCCTGGCCAGTTTGTTGGAGTGTTCTCCTATGTACCAAAAGGTTGCAGGTTCAATCACTGGTCAAGACACACACCTAGGTTGCCAGTTCAATCCCCAGTCTGGGCACGCATGGGAGGCAACCAATAGATGTTTCTCTCACATCAATATCTGTCTGTCTGTCTCACTCTCCCTAAAATAAATAAACATATCCTTGGGTGAGGATTTTTTGAAGTGAAAAACTACACCTTCAAAGTGCTAAGTAGCTTAGTTTGCCCAACATACCTACCTGGCACAGGCAACACTGTACCCAGGTTTGCTGTATTCTGATACCCAAGCACTCTCCAATTCATCACTCTGCCTCTCAGAAACAATATTCACAGTGATGACTGAAGATACCTCAGTCACAAGCCATGTTCCATGGAGAGGCTGTATAGCACTCCAGAGCTACAGCTAAATAAAATGCACACTAGGGCAATGGCAATTTGTAAATGGTAACACCAAATAATTAATTGAGAAATCAAAATATAGCCCTAGCTGCTGTGGCTCAGTGGATTGAGAGCCAGCCTGCAAAACGAAAGGTTGTCTGTTGGAACTCTTGGTTGCATGCCAACTCCCCAGTTGGGGCGTGCGACAGGCAACCAATTGATGTTTCTCTCACACATCAATGTTTCATTCCCCTCTCTCTTTCTCCCTTTCCCTCTCTAAAACTAAGTAAGTAAAAATATTTTTAAAGTTAAATCAACATATAATGGTCATAATCTGGCAATACTAGCACGTTAAAGCTTTTAGACAGCCATGGTATTAATACTTGAAGAAAAATGCTCATCGGCAGTGGTCAGAATAATACATTAAATACATTATCCTGACATCTGCCTGATATTGGCAGATATCAGGATAACGGGAAGGGGAACGAAACTCACACAGAACCAGGTTCCTTTGTCTTCCAGTGCTGTTGAACAGAGAATATGTCCTCATCCAGTCAAGACCTGACCTTTCAGTTCATTTGGTTGGTCTACTGTATTAGCAGGAGGACACAGAGGAACATGTATTTCCTATATTTACCAAGCCAGCTTCTGGTAATTTAATTTCCCATGTATATAGCTTAGAGATCAACTAAAGCATTTGACCTAACAACTATATTCTTCATTCTGAATTAATAAACTTGTGTCCTAGATTTAGGCATTTAAGTTAGCATGAGTCACCATCCCCCAATGTGTCCAACATTGATAAAAGATGACGGCCAGACTTTGAACCATGGTTAACATAATAAGGAACTGTTCCTCAAGCCATGGAATTTCCTTAAATGACACTATTAATTGGTACCCATTGAGCTTCACCAATTTAATGTTAAGATCCTTATTTTACCTGGCTGGTGTAGTTCAGTGGATTGAGTGTGGGCTGCGAATCAAAGGGTCGCTGGTTTGATTCCTGGTCAGGGCCTGGGTTGTGGGTCAGGTCCCCCGTGGGGGCCATGTGAAAGGCAACCACACATTGATGTCTCTCTCCCTCTCTTTTTCCCTCCCTTCCTCTCTCTCTAAAAATAAATAAATAAAATTTAAAAATGTATATATTTTTAAAATCCTTATTTTAGCCCTGGCCAGTGTGTCTCAGTTGGTTAGAGCATCCTCCTATACACCAAAAAGTTGCAGGTTCCATCCCCAGTAGGGGAGTATACAGGAGGCAGAAAATCAGTATTTCTCTGTCTCTCTCCCCACTCTCCCCACTTCCTCTCTCTCTCTAAAAACAATGAAGAAAATGTCCTTGGGTGAAGATTAAAAAAACAACCTTATTTTATAAACAGAGTCCATTTAAGAAACAATGTGTTCAAAAGTGGTTTAAAAACATAAAAGAATGATGTGCTCAAATAACTAATGAGGGGGAATTTCTTAAGTCATCTATGCAAATGTTTTATACATAACTGATAGATTATAAATTCCTGTTCTGCCCCTTTAGGCAAGTTACTTTATATATCTAAACCTCAGTCCTAGCATCTGAAAACTAATCATCCCTACCTAATGTAACTATTACAAGGATTAAACAAAACATTCAAATTAAGTGCCTGTAGAAATTCAATTAATATTAATTTTGATAAAAGGAAAGTGTACGGTACCATTATTAATAACTTAAAATACACTAAAATTCCTCAAACACAAATCCCCCAATTTGGGGGTTTTCAGAAACTCAGCAGTCCTATTTAGGAAGAGATCACATAAAACAAAGAAGTACTTCCAATTAACAAATATAGAAGGAACTGGGGAAATAAAAAATCACCATTATAATACCACAGCAATACTACAGGTAAAATATACCAATTGGTGCTAAAACAATGGGGGAAAGTTTGAGGCAAAACAGTTATTTGCATAATCTCAAAGTATTTATACCCAAGATATTCATTAATCTACAAAGGGAAAAATATTTATTTAACAGTATAGAAAACCTACCATATGTTACCCTAAGCAAGTGGTCAAGGTTATAATCAGCAGTAGTCCACATTGACAACATGTATACCCCCTGTTATAATGCACTGAGAAGACTGCATCCCTCCTATAGTATCTTTGCTACAATTCACAGCCTAAATTGAATCATGAGAAACCATAAGACAGACCCAAATTAAGGGACATTCTATGAAATAACTGAGCAGTACTCTTCAAAAGCTCAAGATTATGGAAAACGAGGGAAGACTGAAGAACTATTACATCTTGGAAAACCCTAATGGGACATAACTAAATGCAATGTGGAACCCTGGATTGAATCATAGCAATGAAAAAGGACATCAGTGGAAGAACTGGTGAAATCCAAATTAGTCCTACACTTTATAGTATTGTACTAACAATAATTTCTTACGTTTTGATAAATAGCCTCTGGTTAAGATATTAACATAAGGGAAAACTGAGTGAAGGGCATACAGGAACTTTCTAGGTTATCTTTGCAAATCTTCTGTTAGTAGCAAATTATCTCAGAATAAAAAGTTAAAAGAAAAAACTAAGTAGTGAAGGAGTGGTATCCCTGTTGCCTGCTAATCCCAACCCCACCACTTCCTTCAAATAAAATTATGTTTTAACAGCCCTTTTATCTGATTTCCACTAATTCCAATCTCAAAACCTTCTTACTGACTATAAACTCCCTTTACTTAGGAAAATAGGGCCTGTGGCTGCTTTTTCTCCATTATGTCCCTATCACTTAGCACAGTTCTGGCATATTATAGACACTAAATATTTATTTGTTGAGTGAATGAACAAATATATGAATGGCAGCTGTGTATACTGTATTCATTTCCTACTGCAATTATAACAAATCACCAGGAATTCTACATCTTAAAACAACACTAATTTATTACCTTCCACTTCTGTAGATCGGAAGTCCAAAATGAGTCTCTCTATACTAAAATCAAGGTGTTGGCAAGGCTAACTTTATTCCTACTGTACACTTGAGGGAAGAATGAATCTGTTTCCTTGCCTTTTCCATCTTTTAGAGGTTGCCCACATTCCTTGGTTTATTGCCCACTTCCAACAATTGCATCACTCCAACCTCTACTTCCATCATCGGATCTCCTTCTGACTATGGCCATCCTTCCTCCTCTCTTATTAGGGCCCTTGTAATTGCACTGGGCCAACCTAGATAATCCAGGATTATCTACCAAAATCTTTAATTTAATTTAGTCATATCTTCAAAGTCCTTTTTGTAATGTAAGGTAAAATATTCATTCACAGGTTCCAGGGATTAGGTCATAGTCATCTTTGAGGTGCAATTATTCAGCCTACTATATGTATCAATTTGTTATCTATCAAGCAGATAGCTCAAAACTAACCCTTTGAAGTAACGGGGAAAATGAATATTTCAAACCAAGTCTATCTCCTGCTGCTCTCACCCTGTCATTTTATGAAAGTGCCTGCCTTTGGTTTATATCTAATAAAGTTATTTGACTAGTTTATAAACAGAGACTAGAACATACATATTTAAGCAAATTTTATTCCTTCTCACTTCAATGAGAGTATTACACTTTGAAGGCTGGGTGTGGTTGTAAGACAGTGGGAAATTCAAACTGAATAACATTTTTTGGGGTGTGACTAAATGTAACGAGCATTTTCCTGTGTGGCTCAAACAGAATCTGGAAACATTTGTGAGAGGGTCATAACAAAAATATTTTGCTAGCAAAAAGTACCCCAGGGTGATTACTTTGCATAACAATATGTATTCAGAAACAGAAATTCCAGCATATATTTTTTAAATTACTTTTTCCTTTATTGGAAACTCAGCTATTTTCACATTACCAAATTCTAATTTCACAATTAAATGTAGGTTTGATGCCTAAAAATTTACTTCTCCACAATTTTAATAGAAGCTTTCAGTGTAGAAGTATGAATTTGTAAACTATTTCTTCCATAGCATTGCTTCAAATATATTCACTACTGTAATGAAAGTGTCAACATATCAACCTAAGTCAATTTTGTCTTTTTTTCTATTGTTGACAATAATATTATGTCCCATTTTCTCCCCTTTCCTCAGGCAACTGTGTCTTTTTTTTAAATCTTTCTTTCAGTGATGTTTTTGTTGATTTCAGAGACCATAGCTAGACTTTTTAAAGTCCTGTTTAATTACTCTGGAAAGCACACAGTCACATGGGACCCTACAGTGAAATTTATTGCAGGTGCACTCAGTTACATTTCAGAAACAAACATTGCAGATATCTATGATGTTCCTTCATTTAAAAATAGACCCATTATATGAAAGTCAGTTCCATCAAGAAAACAAATGACAAATGTACTAGTGAAAAATATTTTTCCAAGCAAAACCTGGTTATGTTTCCATGTGTAAAAGCAGAGCACTGCTGATTCTCAAGTTGTTTGTGGAGGAGAAAACTATTAAAAACTCTTGTGATTGACTTCTTCTAAGAGTTAATAAACAGGCCTTTCGGTAACATCTGACCAGGTGTTTCAACACCATGAACTAAAATAAAGTCTTTTAAACAGAAATTACGACTTGCCCTGACTCACAGCAAATTAACAATATAGCAAGGAATTACCAACTAATTTACCAAGTTCTTTACAAAGAATAATAGGTCAAAATATTTCTACTAATGCATAAAAAAGTACAGAAACCATTAAATATGAAATGCAGATGTTTATCACCTAATCCTAAATCTAATCTACATCATTAAAGGATCTGTTTTTTTGTTTGTTTTAACATCTTCAAAGTCATGTATCAGCAGTAAAATCTCTATCCTGGGTCTCTGCACTGCCATAACACTCTCAACAAATGGATATGGTGCTTTTAAGAATTGTTACATAAGGCTCAAATATCCAAAATGATGGGGGAGGGGAGTGCCATCAAGAGAAAAAGGTATAAAAACCTTTTGTTGAGCTGTGAATTTCAAATAAAACATGTAAAATAATATTTAAAAGGAACAGAACAGCCTAATTTGAGGGGAGAAGCCTAAGCAAGAGGTGGTGTGAATGCATCACAGTTCACATATTTTAATGTTAATAAATAGAATACATATCAAACTGACAAGAGAGAAGAACTGACATATCAATTTTATATATTACATACATGCACATAAACAAAGATTGGAAAAGAATCTAGAATAATTTAGACATTTAAACTACTTGTTGGGGTGATTTTTTTAAATTATATAATAAAGAAGACTTTATGAAAAAAATACGAGAAGTTGCCCATTAGAAACTGCTTAATATTCACAGGAAAGTAATTAAACAGTGATGCCCTTATCCTTCTGGGATTCTAAGTAAGTTAGTTTTCCTTAATTCCAAATACTCAGAAAATAAAATCATATCCAACAATTATATCAACTAAGTCCACTAATTCTGTCATTCCTTTCATAATAGAAAATTGCAATTGTTGTTCTCTGTATAAATTAAAATGTGCTTAATATAATTGAGAGCACTTGCTCCACATGAGACAGTCCCAAATCTGGCCATGTATCCAAGTACCTGGGGAACTTTTTCTTGCTCTGTTTAATTGAATTTATTGGGGTGACAATTGTTAATAAAATTATATAGGTTTCAAGTGTACAGTTCTGTAACACATCATCTGTACATTGTATCGTGTGCTCACCACCACAAGTCAAGTCTCCTTCCATCACCATTTATCTCCCCTCACTCTCTTGTACCTCCCTCCTCCTTTCCCTCAGGTAATCACCATACTGTTCTCTGTGTCTATGAGGATTTTTTCTCTTTGCTTAATCCCTGAAGCCAGTCAGAGAAAGACAAGTACCATATGATTTCACTTATATGTAGAATCTAATCAACAAAATTAACTGACAAACAAAATAGAAACAGATTCATAGATATAGAAAACAGACTGATAGCTGCCAGAGGGGAAAAGGGGTTGGGGACTGGGTGAAAAAAGTGATGGGGAACTTTTAAAAAAGAAGTTCTTTGCCTTAACCCATGTGGCTTGACTGGTTAGGCATAGTCCCGCAAAGCAAAGGTCACCAGTTAGAGCCTGGGTCAGGGCATATGCCTGGGTGATGTCCCTCATCAAGAGAGGCAACAGATTGATGTTTGTCTTACACATAAATGTTTCTCTCCTTCTCTTTCTCCCTCCTTTCCATCTCTATGAACATAAACAAATAAAATCTTTAAAAAACAAAACAAATAAAATTGCTAATAAAAAATAAGTTCCTGGGTTCCACTTGCTGGAAATTATGATTTGGAAAGCCTGGAGTGAATGCAAGGAATCAGTACATATGATGTATAATATAAAGTCACATTAGTGTATTCAGGGACTTCCTCCTCTGATTCAGCTAATTCTTGGGACTGTTCCCTTATTTCAGGGCTTTTCAAACTTTGCTGTACATATACATCACCTGCAGATGTTAACAGGCAGATTCTGATTCAGTAGGACTAGAATGAGGCCTAGGAACATGCAATTCAACAAGCTCCCAGGTGACTGTCCATGCTGCTGGTCCAGGGACTACACTTGGCATAGTGAAACCTTATGGGATCTTTCAATTTTTCCACAGGTGAGTGAGAGGACACAGATCCTATCACTAGAATATTTTCTTCAAGTTTTACCTGAACATAATTTAGCATAGCTACAGTGCACAATTTGTAAGATACTTGACCTATCTTGACTATGGAGCTTACTACCAAGTGAATGGAAATTATGTGTTACTACTGTCACAATGCAAAGGTGAAATTAAAATTTACATAATTTCCAATATATATACAAGGATGTTCACCACAACTATGGTTATAATAGTAAAATACTGGAGAAAAATCTAGATGTCCAATAATAGAAGAATGATTAAATAAAGTATAAGGGCATCTATTAAAATAATGATATAAATGTACAATTATTGGCAATGAAAAGATGTTAATGGTTAAGTTTTTTTTTAAGTTTTTGTAAAACCCTACAGTTTGATTCCATTTTGTGGGGGAGAAAATATACAAAAAGTCACACACACACACACACACACACACACACACACACACACACTAAAGAAAGAGTCCAGAAAGACATATACTAAGTTGTTTAAAGCATCCTCAAAGTGGCAGAATTTCAAGTGGTTTTGATGTTTGTTTCCTTGTATTATCTAATATTTCTACTGTGACACAGACCTTATAAGATTCTTAAAGGGTAAAAAGGGGCTGAGAAGAAAATCAAGCAAATCCCATACCTGCAAACACCTTTCAAGAACTACCAGAATGGCTCTAGTGCAAGTAATTTGCATTCCACAGATTCATCAAGGGACTTCCTACATACAAAGCACTTTGAAAGCCTGTTATATTGTTGTTTTGCATCTCATTCAGACTTAATGAATCTGAATCTCTGACAATATGCTCTAGAATTTGCATATGAAGCAAACAATGACTTCACAAAGTAAAGTTTGGAAACCAGGCGTTAAAACAGCTTCCTAGAAATGCAAGGATTTGCACTGAATTTCAACCTATCTAAATAGCAACCTACAGCATATTCAGTGTGTGAGATCTTACATACCCACAAGCAGAGACCACTGGAATTTGAACAACTTGTATTGAACAACTGGCTTTATTCAAGGTTAATTTTAAGCATCTCGTGTGAATACTGGCCACTTCTCATAAGCTGATTTGAAGTCAGAAAAGTTTTCCTTATTTGGACCTACACCTTTCTGAAACTATTCACGTTATAACTCCTTCTGTAATACTCGGCCCCCATTTTGTCATTCATCAGTTAGAAGTCTACATAAACATTTATTATGGAACCAAATGTCTAAGTGACTCAACTATGGTCTTGTTGGTTTCATTTTTCCTTTCTAAGCATATTTCATTTGGCTAACCCCAGTCAATTCTACTGATTATTTCTTCCAGAGATCCTCTTTGACATAAACTCAAAGGCATATGGGAGTCTATATTAATAGAGGTCCTCAAATAATTAAGAAAAGCATTTCCTTTTCTAAATAACATTACGTGAAACCCCCAAAATTTGCTGCAAAAAAAAAAAAAAAAAGGAAGATATCACACAATATACAGGGTCTGGCAGAAGTAACACCATTGAGTGTTCTTGGTAGGGTTTCAGATGAGGTGGACAGCAATTTGAACATTTCAACTAAAATGTTACATGGTGTGCTTGAGTGTGATATTATGTTACAGAATTACATGCTTATGATTATGTAATAGAAGATTTTTATGTAATAAAAAAGAGGCATTACTTGTGCCAGGCCCTGTATTTCTAATATATCATGACAGCCTCAACTACATATAAACAGTCAACTGATAAGGCATTAATTTAGCAAAAGTTTTCAAAATGAGACTTTAAGAGTTTCAGGAATTTCCTAACATTAATAAATTAAGAGGTTTTCCCAAACAAAGCCGCAATACCATCCTCCCAACCTCAAAACAGAGGAAAAAGCAACCGGAGGAAAAAAAGTTGGTATGAGCTCCTAAGAGGATCTAGAAACAAAGCATTAATTTCAGAGAGGTAAGAGGACAAGCCCTTAATTTTGTTTTAATCTGTGATACATTTTAACCCTGGATCATTCAGAAGGCCAAGTCAACTGAAACTGGAATTTATTAAAACAAAGAAGATTATATACCCACCTGCAACTCACACCAAGCAACCTCAACCCATGTTTCAGTGTCCAATCCTTTATATACTGTTTTAAATGCTCCTCTTCCCAACTCGATGTCGAATTTCAGGAACCTGCCACTAGGAGAAGTAGCTACAGCCTTCATTTCTGCTTCTTCTTCCATTTCCTTTTCATTTCTCTCCTTGAAACAATCTTTTGAGGAATCGGAAGCTGCCTTTGAACATTGTGCGAACTTAACTTCTTGTTCACCTCTTAGCACATTTGTAGGAAGCTTTTCTACTCTTGGAATATTTGTTGCAGTCTTTGTCCTCTGATCTTTGGAGGAAGATTCAATGACTTTGTCGTCAACACTCTTTCGGAAAAATCTCTTCCTTTCTATAGTTTCTCCAGAAGCAGAGATGGTACTGTCTTTTTCCTTTCGTCTAGCTTCCACTGTCAAAATTGTTGCCATCTGATGAACTTCGTTTTCAAATGAAACTCGATCAGGTTTCTCAGAATCTTCTGTGCTAGCTGGCTCCCCTGAATCAGTAGCCATTGTAATTGAGGTTGGCACTAAATTTTTTCCTGTTCTACTCTTTAGTCCAGTTACATCTCATGTATCAGAATTATGAGAATGGAGTTCCTTTTATGTGGTCATGTTTCCATAGTAACCTGAAGGGGGGAAAAAGGATATTTTAAAATCACCCCACAAAGGAAATCATTAAGGAGAAAATAAGTCACCTGATTATTTAATCCATTTTTTCTTAATAAGAAGTTTGTTCTTTTTTTTCTGTCCAATCTTAGCAACCAGCAGACTCCAGGGACTGTGTCTTATCTTGTTTACCACTGTAGTCCTCAGTGCCTAGCAGCAGGCTACTTGGCACATAGCTCAGTAAGTCTTCACATTGAATGAATGTTGCTTAGAAACCTAGTTCTCAGTCCCATCTATCAGTGCAATCCATCATATTTAAAACAAGTATCTAAACCCTGACTTCACTTAGCTACAAGGTAACAGACACAGTAAGTAAACAAGCCCATAATTTCTCAGTGGTGGTTTTTGTCTAGAATTCTGGAATTAACCCAATAGGTTTTTTTTTTATTGTAGTAAAATATATCAAATTTACTATTTTACCCATCATCAGCACACAATTCAGTGACTTTAAGTACATCTACAATGTTGTGCAATCATCACCATTATCTATTTCCAGAATGCTTCATCATTCTAAATTGAGATTCTGTATCCATTAAACAATAACTCGCCCTGCCTGGTGTGGCTCAGTGGATTGAATGCCAGCCTGCAAACCAAAGGGTTGCTTTTCCATTTCCCAGTCTGGGCACATGACTGGGTTGTGGGCCAGGTGCTTAAGTAGAGGGCTCATGGGAGGTAACCACACATTGATGTTTCTCTCCCTCTCTTTCTCCCTCCTTTCCCCTCTGTCTAAAAATAAATAAATAAAATATTTTTAAAAATAACTCTTCATCTCCCAGTCCCTAAGTAATCTCTATCATACTTTCTGTCTCTATGAATGTTTATTTTAAATGTATATTCTAAATGTACTTCACATAAGTGGAATCATACAATATTTTTCCCTTTGTGTCTGGCTTATTTCACTCAACAAAATATTTGCAAGGTTCTCTGATGTTGCAGCATGTATTAGAATTTTGTTCCTTTTCAAGGTTGAACAATAGTACATTCTACGAATATACCATACTTTGTTTATCTATTTATCTGGTCAATGAGCCAGGTTGTTTCCACCTTTTGATTATTATGAATAATGCTGCAATGAACATCCAGTAGTTTTGAGTAAAACAAATATTTGATTGTGAGCTTGCCTTCAGATTTTAGCAGAAAGAAACTACTGAAGAGTATGAACATATTATACTAAAAAATTAACACACTACACTAAATCTTTTAAGAAAAACATTAAATTACACATCCTCTTCAACCAGCAATTCTACTTATAGGAACTTGTCTTAGAAAACAGTCAATTTGTGCAAAGATTTAATTACGAAGACATTGATTACAGACTTATAATTTGGAAAAACTGTAACTAAATACAAGTTTAATAGGGATTTCATTAAATATCTCAAAATGGGACAGGATACAGTATTTAAGAAAAACACTGGTTTTTAGTGAGATAAAGAAACACTCTCTACCCATTATATGGCTAAACAAAATATATACAACAAGCTTCTATACATACATACATACACACACAATATTAATTCTGAATGGTGTAGTTATAGACTTTCTGCTTTTCTTTACTCTCTAAAATTTCCACAAAAACCATGTGGAGATATATAGGAAGACATAAGGAAAGAAATTTTTATTTTTAAAACTTCTTTTTAAGTTTTTTAAAATTACTGTTTACACTCAGTATTATTTGATGTTACAGTCAGGTGTACAGCAACATACTGAGGGGATCACTCTGTAAAGCATATGACTGCCTAAGGAAAGTTTCTCAAATGAATGGTCAAACCACCAATAAGAAAATTCTTCTCTTCCTACCACAAACATGCATCACAAAGTTAAGTCTGTATACCTGTTAATATGTTATGTACCTTAGAAAGTGTAATTTTTCATATCAAAATACATATAAATATCAAATTTGAGAATAACAACCTTTAACTAAAATAAACAAAATGAGGAGAAATACGACAAATTGTTACACATATTCAGTACAATTACTACCAACATCCCTGCTGGTTTCTTTGCAGAAATAAACAAACTGACTCAAAAACTCATAAAACTTCAAGGAACCCAGAATAGCCAAAGCCAAAACAATCTTGAAAAAGAACAAAGTGGTAGGAATCACACTTCCCAATTTTAAAACCTACCACAAAATACACTTCCAACCAAGATGGAGGCATGGGTAGATACACTTTGCCTCCTCACACAACCAAAAGAAGAACAACAACAAATTTAAAATCAAGAAACAACTGGCACTGCCAGAAAATCAAACTGTATGAAAGCCTGACAACCAATGAATTAAAAAGGAAACGTTCACTCAGACCAGTAGGAGAGTCCAAGAAAGGCAGCTGGGGCAGACAGGACCACAGCAAGGTGGTGAACAGGGTGTGTGAGGTGGAGGGTGGTGGACCAAGCAGTGCCACATTTCAGTGCGGGTAAGCTGGACGACTGAGGAATGAGACAGACCTTGCAACCCAGGGTTCCAGCACTGGGAAATAAAGCCTCAAAACCTCTGGCTATAAAAACCTGTGGAGGTTACGGAAGCAGGAGAAATTCCCAGCCTCACAGGAGAGTTCCTTGGAGAGAACCACAGGGTCCTAGACCGTACACAAACACACCCACTCAGGAATCAGCACCAGAAGGGACCAATTTGCTTGTGGGTAGTGGAGGAAGTCACTGAAAGTGGGGCAAAAGCCGAGCAAGTGGCATTGTTACCTGTCAGACCCATCCCCCACATACAGCACCACAACACAGCGACCTGGGTTGCCCCACCCAGGTGAAGACCTAAGGCTCCACCCCTATGTAACAAGTGCACCAGGACAAAAAAAAAAAAAATGGCCCAAATGAAAGAATAGACAAAAGCTCCAGAAAAAATAAATCTGAGCAATGAAGGGATAGCCAACCTATCAAATGCACAGTTCAAACCATGGGTAATCAGGATGTTCACAGAACTGGTTGAGTATGATCACAAAATAGAGGAAAAAGTGAAGGCTATGCAAAGTGAAGTAAAGAAAAATATACAGGGAGCCAACAGTGAAGGGAAGGAAACTGGGACTTAAATCAATGATTTGGAACAGAAGGAGGAATAAACATTCAACCAAAACAGATGAAGAAACAGGAATTCAAAAATATTAGGAGACGCTTAGGAACCACTGGTACAACTTTAAATGTTCCAACATACGAATCATAGGGGTTCGAGAAGGAGAAGACAAAGACCAAGAAATGGAAAACATATTTGAAAAAATAGTGAAGGAGAACTCCCCCAATCTCAGAAAGAAAATAGACTTTCAGGAAGTCCAAGAAGCTCAGAGAGTCCCAAAGACGTTGGACCCAAGGAAGAACACACCAAGGCACATCATAATTACATTACTCAAGATTAAAATTAAGGAAAGAATCTTAAAAGCAGCAAGAAAAAAGGAGAGTTACCTACAAAGAAGTTCTCATAAGAATATCAGCTGATTTCTCCAAAGAAACCTCGTAGGCAAGAAGGGGCTGGAAAGAAGTATTTGAAGTCAGGAGAGGCAAGGACCTACATCCGAGATGACTCTATCCAGCAAAGCTTTCATTTAGAATGGAAGGGCAGATAAAGTGCTTCCCAGATAAAGTCGAGTTAAAGGAGTTCATCATCATCAAGCCCTTATTATATGAAGTATTAGAGGGACTTATCTAGGAAAAGGAAAATCAAAACTATGAACACTAAAATGACAACAAACTCTTAACTATCAACAACTGAACAGGAAAAACAAAAGCAAAAACAAACTAAGCAAACAACTAGAACGGGAACAGAATCACTGAAATGGAGATCACATGGAGGGTTATCAGCAAGGATGGGGAGGGGGGAGAATGGGGGAAAAGACACAAGAAATAAGAAGCATAAATGATAGTTACAAAATAGACAGAGGGAGGTTAAGAATAGTGTAGGAAATGGAGAAGCCAAAGAACTTATTATATATATGACCCATGGACAGGAACAAAGTGGGGTAATGCTGGTGCAAGGAGGGGTGCAGTGCAGAAGGGGATAAAGGGGAGAAAAATGGGACAACTGTAATAGTTTTTTTATTTTAATCAATAAAATACACTTAAAATTTTTTAATTAAATAAAGAAAAATAAAACCTACCACAAAGCTATAGTATGAAGATGGTATGGTAGTGGCATAAGGATAAACGAAATACAAGTAGAGAATCCAGAAACAAACCCACATATTTACTGGATTGATTTTCAGTAAGGGTGCCAGGACATTTCAGTAGGGAAATAACATTCTTTTCAACACATGGTGCTGGGTAACTGGATATCTATATGCAAAAGAATGAAGGTTGCCCTAGCTGATGTAGCTCAGTGGGTTGAGTGAAGGCCTGCGAACCAAAGGGTCACTGGTTCGATTCCCAGTCAGGGCACATGCCTGGGTTGCAGGTCAGGTCCCCAGTAGGGGGCCTGAGAGGCAACCACATATTGATGTTTCCCTCTCTCCCTCCATTCCCTTCTCTTTAAAAATAAATAAATAAAATCTTTAAAAAAAGAATGAAGGTTTCCTGGAACAAAATGCTGGAATTGATTCTCAAATAAAGAAATTAGCTGATTCAAGCAGAAAGAAGATAACAAAGTCACGAAACGGCATGAAGTAGATGTATGAATGGTACTGTGAGCAGTTTACTTGCATATCAGAAGCAAGCAGATGAGGACAAAAGGACATAGTCACCAAGGAATTCTATGCCATACAATATAAAATAAGAAGACTGGTTAGAGATCTACCGAAATATTCCAGGAGATACTGAGGTGTGAATGAAAATTTTGGCAAGAAGAATAGATTCAAGATACATTAAAGGAAATTCTAAATGCAAGATTTACTGCACAAATGAATATGGTTGCAAGGGGAGAGGAAGAATCTGTAACTCCCAGAAATTTGCCTATCTAATGCATATCTATTTGCACTACTAGGACATACCTCTGTTAATACCAGGGCTAAGAACTATAGTAATGTACCACATAAAGACACTTTGGTCAAAGACAGACCACATCCATCATACAGGCTTGGTGTCTAGTAGGCTATACCATTTAGATTTGTGTAAGTACACTCTAAGATGTTCACATAGATGAATTTGCCTAAGAAGACATTTCTCAGAACATATCCCTGTTGTTATACAGTGCATGACTACAAACTAAGGACTCATGAACCACTTTATGAGATTCCATTGTCAGATCAATCTATTTTGAAAGTCACAGAATAAGACTAGTACTGCCTACAAGTAAGAAAAGCTAACTAAAAATGCCTCACTAGGTGGAGATTTTTTCTTTAACTGTCTTTGACACAATCTGGACTTGGAAAATAATATACAAAAAATCCAATATACCCTTCACTCAAATTCCCCCCAAATGTCAACATTTTAGGTGAGATATTTTTAAGAATAATATTCACTTAACTAAAGGTCACTCATCCAGAAACCTCAAGAGCAGAGATCCATAAGACAAAAAGACTTCTAAGAGGGCAAAAATAGGTAAAATCAGAGAATTTAAGTAACTGCAGAACCTCTTTCTTGTTTTTTAATTTTTAAAAAGATTTTATTTATTTATTTTTAGAGAGAAAGGAAGGAAGGGAGAAAGAGAGGGAAAGAAAAAAGAAACATCAATGGGTGAGAGATAACACCAAATAGATTGCCTCTCACATGACCCCGATTGGGGGACCTGGTCTATAACCCAGGCACTTGCCCTAACTGGGAATCGAACCAGCCACCTTTCCGCTTGCAGGCTGGGGCTCAATCCACTGAGCCACACACCAGCCAGGGTAGAACTATTTTTAGAAAAAGTAAAATCTTACTCAGAACCCTAATATAAAAAGAGGGGCATGTTATGCTGCTCTGGTATAATACCAACATGTTTGGTCACCTGGTTTCCCAAACTATAGGATAAGAAGCAGAAAATAAGAGAGATGGGGGAAAGGAGTGTTCCCTCAGTCCTTTAAAAACTAAATTTAAGGGGAGGGGGAGACTGGAAGGAAGAAGGTGAAGGGATTAGCCAAAGAACATATATGCAACACCCATGGACAAATACAGAGGTGTGGTGATGGCCTGAGTTGGGGGGGGTCAGGGAATGGGTGGTAGTGGGAAAAGTGGGTACAATTATAATAGTGTAAACAACAAAAAATAAAGAAAAAAAAGAAAAGGCAGAACACAAAACTGAATCTACTGTGTAACTGCAACTGTAGAAAATTAGGTATGCATGCAGACAAGATGGGGGGATGTAAAATATAAATGATTCGTTAAGGAAGTGTAGAGTGGAGGAGTGTTTTTTTTTTAAAAAAGTCCTATGTTTCTTATACCATTACTTATATGATTTTGAAAAATATTAAAATTATTTTGGGGAAGAAAAAAAAACCAACCCTAAGACAAAAAATGTTACTAGAGACCTTTTAAAAGTATTCATTTTATAAGTATAAAAAGATTAATTTATCAGGACAATATAACAACTATATACATCTAACAACAGAGCCCCAAAATACATTTAATTAAAGCTGACAAGACTAAATAGACAATTCAGTAATAACAGAAGACTATAATACCCCACTCTCAATAATGGAGAGAACTAGACAAAACCAGAAAGAAATCTGAAAAACTTGGCCAATATTATCAACCAGCTTGATCTAAATGCCACCTATAGAACACTCCACCCAGCGAGAGCAAAACATACATTCTTTTCAATTACATATAGAAAAATCTCTAGCATACATCATATACTATGTAATAATAAATCTCAATAAATTTCAAATGATTGAAATCAAATGAAGCTTATTCTATTACCACAAAGGAATTAAATTAGAAATAAACAGAATAAGAAAAATATGTAGATTAATGCAATAAAATTGAGATTCTAAAAGTAAACCTTAAAACTTGATAAATTTATTTTCAACAAAAATGCTAAGATCACTCAATGGCAAAAAGAATCTTTTACAAAAGTGTTGGGACAACTGGATATCCACACATAAAATAGTGAAGTTGGACTCCTACTTCACACCATAAAAGAAATATATTTTATTTAGCCCTGGCTGGTGTAGCTCAGTGGATTGAGCGTGGGCCTGGGAACCAAACAAACCACGGTTCGATTCCCAGTCAGGGCACATGCCTGGGTTGCAGGCCAGTTCCCAGCAGGGGACGCACGAGAGGCAACCATACATTGATATTTCTGTCCCTCTCTCTCCTTGCCTTCCCCTCTAAATATAAATAAATAAATAAATTTAAAAAAAAAAGAAATATATTTTATTTAGATCACAGATCTAAATGTAAGAGCTAAAACTATAAAATTCTTTCAAGAAAATACTCAAGTAAATCTTAGTGAGTTCGGGTTAAGCAGTGATTTTCCAGATACAACAGCAAATATACAAATGATAAAACAAAAAACTGAGAAGCTAGACCTCATCAAAATTTAAAATTTTGTGCTTCAGAAGATGTTACCAAGAAAGTGAGAAGTGAAAAGGCTTGGAGAAAATATGTATAAATCTCATATCTGATAAGAGACTGGTGTTCAGAACATATAAAAATTCTTATGAATCAGCCCTGGCTGGTGTGGCTCAGTGGACTGAGTGCCAGCCTGTGCCAGTTCAATTCCCAGTCAGGGCACACACCTGGGTTGCGGGCCAGGTCCCCCCCCCCGGTGTGGGACATGTGAGAGGCAACCACACATTGATGTCTCTCTCCCTCTGTTTCTCCCTCTCTTCCCCTCTCTAAAATAAAGGAATAGATAAAAATTTTTTTAAAAAATTCTTATGAATAAATAATAAAAAGATAAATAATCCAATGGGCTAAAGATGTGAGTAGACATTTCTCTAATGAAGATATACAATTGACCAATAAACACATGAAAAGATGTTCCACATCATTATTTACTGGGGAAAAGCAAAACAAAACAAAAATTAAATACTACTTCATACTCACAAGGATGTCTACGATGAAAAAGGTAAACAGTAAAAAGTGTTGGTGAGCATGTAGAGAAAATGGACACTTTATATACATTCCCGGTGGGAATCTAAAATGTTGCGGCTGCTTTGGAACACAACCTGGCAGTTCCTCAAGAAGTTAACAGTGTTACCATTTGAGATCATCTACCCAAGTGAAATGAAAACACATGCCCATGCAAAAACTTGTACACAAGTGTTCATAGCCAGCCTAGTCCCAATAGGCAAAAGGTGGAAATATCTATCAATTGATGGCTAAACAAAATGTGCTATATCCATGCAATTGAACATTATTCACAATAAAAAAAAAGAGGTATCAATACCTACCACAAGGATGAAACTTGAAAATATTATGCTAAGTGAAAGAAGCCAGAGGAAAAGATCACATACTGTATGATTCCATTCATATGAAATGTCTAGAATATGCCAATCTACAAAGACAGGAAATAGATAAGTTGTTGAATGCAGCTGGGGCACAGGAATAACAATGACTACAAACCAGCACAAGAGATCTTTTGGGGAGGATGGAAATGTTCTAAAATTAGATTGTGATCAAGGTTATACAACTCTATAAATTGACTAAAATCACTGACATTTATAGGTGAGTTTTATGGTTATGTAAATTATATCTCAATAAAATATGATGTTCTCTTTAAGGTCTTAAAATATTTTAATTAAAATCAAAGCTATCAGCCCTGGCTGGTGTGGCTCAGCGGATTGAGAGCCAGTCTGGAACCAAGGGGTTGCTGGTTCCATTTCCAGTCAGGACACATGCCTGGGTTGTGGGCCAGGTCCCCAGGTAGGGGCGCTTAAGAGGCAGCCACACATTCATATTTCCCTTACTCTCTTTCTCCCTCCCTTTCCCTCTCTCTAAAAACAAATACGTAAAATCTTTAAAAAAATAAAATTAAATGAACATAATATAAATAAAACACAACTTTTTAAAATTGTGTTCTCTATCCCCCTTCTGTCCAGTCTCCTTATCTTCAATCTTGCCTCCTGGGTTGAGAATCACTGTTCTGAAGAGAAAAGACGAGTCAACAATAAAATGTAATAGCTGGAAGCCTAAGGGCAAACAATGAAAAAGAGAAAAAAAATTAACCTAGGCAAGAATTCACTAAGCATAGTATACCTGGGGCCTTTTCATCATGGATCCACTAGCTTCTTGAACATAAAACAGAGTTTCAGACCACAGGCTTTGGAGTGGGAGAAACCTGGAATCAAATCTTTGTTCTGCCTCTCACTCTTCAGAGTAGATTTGAGGCAAATCACTTAACCCCATTGATTCTTTGATTTCATTTGTTTTTGTTTTGTTTTTACTTCTAACTATTAATTTTGTGTCCTGCTACTTTGCCAAATTCACTTATGCACTCTTAATAGCTTTTTGGTGGAGTCTTTAGGGTTTTGTATTTACAATTTCATGTCATTTGCAAATAATGACAGTTTTAATTCCTCCTTTCTAATTTTGATGCCTTCTATTTTTACTTTTTGTTAGAGTAACTGTGGCTAGGACTTCCAGTACTATGTTGAATAAGAGTGGTGAAACCAGACATCTCTGTCTTGTTCCTATTCTTAAGGAAAAGGTCTTTGGTTTTTACCCACTGCATGTGGTGTTGGCAGTGGGTTTGTCATATGTAGCCTTTATTACATTGAGTTATGTTCCCTCTATTCTTAATATGCTGAGAATCTTTATCATAAATAAATACCAGATTTTATCAAATAATTTCTGCATATCTTTATACAATCATGTGATTTTATTATTCATTTTGTTTATGTGGTATATAGAATTTACTGATTTGCAGATATTGTAACAATCTTGCATCCCTAGAGTAAACCCCACTTGATTATCATGTATGATCTTTTTAGTGTGTTGCTGGATCCAGTTTACTAATATTTTGTTGAGAATTTTAGCACCTATGTTCATGATGGATATTGGTTTATAACTTTTTTTCCTTTTTAAAAAATTTTTAATGGAGTCCCTGACCCATTTTTTTAAGGAAAAACATTTCTTAAGATTCAAAGTTCTCTTTATTCTGCATTTTCTGATATTCATCTGTGCTTTTTTTAAAAATTGTTGTTCAAGTACAGTTTTCTGTCTTTTCTGTCATTTGTGAAATTTCACAGGACTGATATTAAAATATACATATAAACTACTTAGCATAGTGTTTGGCACATTTTAGTCAATAAATGGGAGTTTTTATTTCTTATCTCTTAATAATCCTAGTGGCAGCCCCTATATTAAAGCACTATTCAATAATACTCGAGAAAATAATGATTTTTTCAGGAGATTCTATTTAGTAAGGTCAAAAAGTATATAGTATATTCTTTTAAAGCTTTCCCGTAATAAACCATGTTGGCATTGCTAAAGGGGTACACTTCAGTAACCACGATAATATCTCTGCTACACTGAGCAATGCAGAAACATAGCTCAGTGAGTCTACAAAAATCAGGCCTCAAACATGAAGTCTCTTATTGAGTTCAACACCTATACATCTTAACCTATGTGTGGCCATATTTTCCTTCATAAAATGGTAACACACTACTCTAAGCCCTATGTATATGTACAAAGATAACTACAAGAGCACTTCTATATACACTGAATTATAGGAAAGACCTCATTAGTTTCTACCCAATATCCACTCCTTCAAAATGTTTGATATATAAGCTTTGAGTTGAGTTAAAAGTTTAAAATAATTTTCCCCTGTAGCTTATCATGGTTATCTCCATGGGAAATCCAGCATACAACCAGTACTTTATCTAATCAGTGGCTCAAGAATTTCTTCAGCCCTGACTGGTGTAGCTCAGTGAGTTTGGGGGTTGCCCTGCAAATGGAAAGGTTTGATTCCTAGTCAGAGCACATGCCTGGGCTGAGGGCCAGGTCTCTGATTGGGAGCATGTGAGAGGCAGCCAAATCAATGTTTCTCTCCCTCTGTCTCTCTCCTTCCTTCCCTTCTCCCTAAAAATGAATACATAAAATCTTTAAACATTTTTTAATTTACAAAAATAAAAAATAAAAAATTTCTTTAATTTTTGGAACCAACAATTGAAAGAATACATATTTAGTCAAAATTACACAGATTTTCATATACACATATTCATGCCAATAAAAATTTACCAAGTGCCAAGCACTGTGTCACGGTCTGGGGATAAAAGAACAAAATTCAGTCCTTGTCCTTAAGGAGCCTACAAATTTATCCAAGCTTAGGTTATACTACTGTTGACTTCTGGTTACACAAGGTGAATTGAACACATTTATCACTCGTACTTTCCAAGACCCTGAAAAAGTGACGGCAAAAGAGTACAAAAGTATAAATCATGAGTCAGGGGACATGAGTGGAAAAATACAAGATTTCAACAATTTCTGACAAAAAGCACATAGAAAAAAACTGGCTGATAATACAAATCATAGGATGCTATAACCTAAAGTATGTAATAGAAAGGGTTCTAGTCAAAGAGGAAGTGGATTTGCAAGGCAAAACCCCAGAGGGGCTCCACATGCAAAGAAGACTGATGCCAAAAAGGGCCAAGGTGACAAAAAGGCTGCAAACAAGGATTAACTGAAGATCTGAATTATGATTCAGTTGATGAACGCTCTCCCTCTGAAATAAAGAAATCCCTGCATGCAGAATACCAAAATCAACAACATTGGAAGAACAGGGGCACCCAAGGGCAAAGCCCTCTGGTCTCTGGCATTTGGGTCCTCCAAATGTAATCAAGAGGTAGCCATTTGAAGAAAACCTGTTAACACAGAAGGGGGGAAAATGTCCCTGGAGAAGCTGAAATAATTGAAGAAACCATTTTTTAACTTAGTTTTTAAAAATATAGCCCTGGCTGGTGTGGCTCAGTGGATTAAGTGCTGGCCTGTGAACCAAAGGGTAGCCCGTTTGACTCCCCGTCCGGGCACAAATCTGGGTTGTGGACCAGGTCCCCAGTAGGGGGTGGACTGAAGAGGCAACCACACATTGATGTTTCTCTCCCTTTTCTTTCTTCCTCCCCCCTCTCTAAAAGTAAATAAATAAAATCTAAAAAAAAAAGTATGATTCAAAAATCGAAGAAAGAAGTATTCCCAACCTTGTTTCCCACCCATTTAGGTCCCACCACTCACCCAACAAGTAACCATTAATTAAATTCTTGTGTAACTCTCTGGAGTTTCTTTAGGCAAAACAGAAAATATAAATATATGTTCTCTCCCTCTCTACAGAAAAAGTAGCATAGTATATACTAAGTTTTTTTTTCATAGTCACAATACTTTTTTCCATGTCAGTACATAGGGGTTCCTCATTCTTATTTTTACTACTGTATAGTACTCAATTATTTGTTATGACAGATAACACTGCAAATTTCATTTAGCATATGTGTGTATACACACATGTAAATTTCCTGAAGTGGGATAGCTGAATCAAAGAAAATTTCTATATTTAACTCATGTTGAAGCATACTAATATATTCAGAATGATACACATAATACAAGTGGATCTTTATATAATGCTACCAAACTGCCTCACACGAGCATCGTACCTATTTAAAGTCCTACCTGAAATGTAAGACTGTCTTTTATCCCATGGCCTTGACAACAGAAAAGGTGTTATCAAACTTTTTCATTTTTAACATTTTGATAGGTTTTAAAAAGAAATCTCTGTATGGTTTCAATTAGCATTTATCTTATGAGTGAGGTTAAGCATCTTTCGCACAGCAATAATTAAAAGTCAGGAATAAGCCAGGAATCCCTATTATCGCTGCTACCACTTAAATAAAACAAGGCCTACAAATATTGTAAAGTAGGAGACAAAACTCAAAACTTGCACACTATATGATTATCTACCTAGAAAATCCAAGCAAATCAACTAAAAACTATAAGAGAAACTAAACAAGAGCTCAACAGAAATGCCAGACAAAATCAAAAAACAGAAATCAACAACTTTGCTAGACATCAGCAATAATCAATTATAAAACGTAATTAAAAAAAAAACAACTATCTTAAGGTGAGGGCTCAAATGGGGAGAGGGTGCGACCCCAGGAGTGGGGCAGGAAGGGCTGGGTACACTGGAGGGAGGGTGGATCAGTGTGATTTTTTAAAAAAATATTTTAAAAGATCTATCCTGTTCAGCCCTGTGAGGGCCATGTGAGAAGCAACTAAACATTAATGTTTTTCTCCCTCTCATCCTTCACTTCCCCTCTCCCTAAAAATAAATAAATAAAAATCTTTAAAAAATCTATCCTGTTCATAGGAACAACAAAGCTATAAAATAGTCACGTAGCAATAAACTAAGAAATATGCAACACATACATAATGAAAACTATAAAATTTTACTGAAGTACAAGAAATACACTTTTCCTTGGTAGAAAGATCCAATATCAGCATCTTCATACCACTCGTGGACCCCAATTATTCCTAAGTCAATGAAAACCCAATCAAAATCTCACATATTTTTTTGTCCAAAATTGAAAAGCTGATTCTAAAAGAGTATGAGGAAATCCAAGAAAATCTTGAAAAAGAATAATATAAGAGAACAATAATAGGAGAACTTGTCTTACTAGATATTACATATAACTACAGTAAAATAACAGTATAGTTTTAGCACAGAAACAGACACATTATGTATGTAGTCCATGGTAAAGATAGCATTTCAAATTTTTGAAGAGCAGATAAAATAATAAATGGTGTCAGAATAACTGGCTACCCACTGGGGGGCGGTGGTTATAGCCCTACTTAAAACCGGTCACAAAAATAAATTCCAGGTAGATTGAAGAGCTAAATGTAAAAAACAAAACTATAATTATAAAAAGAAAATGACAATGTATTTCTAAGGTGAAGAAAGGCCTTCTTAAATAGACAAAATGCAATGACCATTAACAAAAAAACTAATACATTTGGCCATTTGACCATGAACAAGATTTAAAAAGATAAGCAACAGACCGGGAGCCAGCATTTACAACATGTATAGCAAAGTATTAATATTCAGAATGTATAAATAACTAAAAATATTCAGTAAGAAGAAACACAAATGGCCAATATATGCATGGTAGAGGGTTGGCTCAAACTCTTTAGTAAGCATGGAGATGCAAACTCAAATAATTCAATATATCGTTTTGTCCATCAGATGAGCAATCTAATATGTTCTGAGAAATGTATGAGAAAGTCTGCACTGTTGGCAGGTAAACTGGAAAAGCCTTTTTCATAGGGCAATTCCAAGTATCTAACATGTCCTGTCACCCAGCAATTCTATTTCTTTGTACTTACCTGAGAAATATTCCTAGATGTATACAAATATATTATATACAGGGATTTTTTTAATGAAGCATTGTTTGAAATAGCAAAAAAAAAAAAAATGAAAAAAGTCTTTAAAAATGGTGAAATAAAGAGTGGTATATCTGTACTGTGTAATAATATGCATGTTTTTTAAATGAAAGATGGATATATACTAATACATAATAATCTACACGTATATATTAATGAGAAAAGCAAGTTGTAGTACAACATATAAATTACACCTATACAGTGGAACCTTGGTTCTCAAACTTCACCCATTCAGGAGGGCTGTTAGAAAAGTTAATGTGTTTGAAAACCGAATCATTTTTTTCTCATTAGAAATAATGTAAATTGAATTAATCCGTTCCAGACCCCTCAAATGATTCCGTTTTAACCTTTCTTATACACAGTACATGTCTAATATACTGTTTAGTCTACACATACTTTAAAAACAAAAAGGACAAAGAAATGTAAATGAAAATTTAACAAAAAAGAAATGTACAGTAAAAAACAAAAGTTTACATACACACTAGAACTCACCTTTAATGCTGACAGCTACTGATGACTGAATGTGGAGAGGAGGGATGGAGGGATGTTATTGTTTGGAAGGGGAGCCTGGGGTTCTTTCTCTCTTTGGTCTCTTTGCTTCACTAGAACTTGCTTCTGGCTCACTAGCCCTCTCTCACTAAAAGCCTATTCAATGATGTTTGTTTTTGCCTACATTCTAACACTTGCCTGAATTGAAACACTGCATTGTCATGGAAAAAGTTGATCGCTAGCTTTGCTACCTCTTTGAAAACTTGGCATTTCCTTGATTAGCGAAGTAGGAATATCCTCCCTTCCCTCTTTTCCTATCTCTTCAACTGCAAATTGAACGAATTAAATTCAAGAAGCAGATTTGACTGTATCAGCATGGGAAGGGTTGTCTGGTGGAGAGACAAAGTTTTGTTAGACAACAGAAAACTTTTTTTCGATTAATGACTTGGTGGAAAACCGAACTGTTCGAGATGGGAGACGTTTGAGAACTGAGGTTTGCTTATATATCATTTATGCAAAAAAAAACTCACAGAAAACTTTATATTCCTATATATACTCATAAGTATATATGTGTATGTGTGTGTATGTATGAACCTATCTACACACAAAGACTGGAAGGATATGCTCTAAACTGACCCTAGTGTTTAAAGAAGCATGTAGTATGAAATACTACTTATCATTAAAAAGGATGAAGTGAGCATATACATACTGACATATGTACATAACAGTTACACATTGAGGGCAGGAAATTGGGTAAAGGGGACCTTATGACTTTAATATACTTCTATATTATTTTAATCCTTTAAAGCAGAATTGTTCATCAACAACCTTTACAAAAGAACCAGTTAAGGATACAATTTTTTTAAATGACTGAAGGACCAAACTAATAATTATGTACAACATATATTCAAATGAATATTAGCACTTAACATGTATTAAATGCTTTCTGTCAAGCACTGTAAGCATTTTCTCACATAATCATCACAAGAATCTCGAGGTAAATAACATTTTTATTCTCATTTTACAAATAAGGAAGCTAGGCTAAAAAAATTAAGTTAGCTAGCCTAAGATCCCACAGCCAGTAAAACCCAGGGCCAGAATTCAACCCAGGCATTTGACTCCCAAGTCCACTGTCAAATTATTCATAATAGAGGGCCATGTATAACTTGGAGCCAGATATACACATTATCCATAATCCTGAATTGCATAGATACATATATTGCACAACCACATCACAGTCCTTGGAAATTTATAACACTAAAACTATCTTCCTCCTCATTTCCATCCTCCAATTTTGCTTTGCCAAGGTCATTTCCTCAATTAAAGATGTCCATTTTATGCAAAAACAAAATGCCTGGATCCAAATTAGAAAAGGGGTTGAAATCATCTCTATCTCCATTCATCATCAAAATTAAACCTACCCTCAAATCCTTAATTGACACCTTATTCTGCCTAACCCTTTGTAACAGTGGTGGCCAAACTACAAATAGCACCCAAGCCAAATCCACCTTCACCTTACTGCCTGTTTTTGTGCAGCATATGAGCTAAGAAATATGTTTACACTTTTAAATGACTGGAAAAAATATATATAAAAATAGTATTTTATGACACATGAAAATTATCCAAAATTAATATTTCAGTCTTCAAAAATAGTTTTATTGGATTATAGCCACTCATTAATTTACATATTGCTTATGGCTGCTAAAACAGCCACCAAGTTGTTACAACAGAGACTCCGTGCCTGACAAAGCCTAAAATACGTACTATCTGCTCCTTTACAGAAAAAAAAGTTTAGAAAACCTTGCTTTATGGTTTCCAAATGAATTTCATCTAATTTAATTCAATTACTCCTAACAAACCATGAGAACTACTTGGTATTAGCCTGAATTCCAAAAATTAGGAACATTCAGAGAAGTTTAGTGTCTTGCCCAAGTCACAGAACTAGAAAGTGAAGGTCACAATTCTGAAACCCTGGTTTTCTAGTTCCAAATCCAACATACTTTCTACCACACTACCACTCTCTAAGAACCCAACCCATCCTGATTACTCAACGAGTTTAGACATTTAGTACTAAAATTTACCAGATGAGTAGAGACAAAAAAGCTTTAAATTGGTGGGGAAACATTTATCAATTAAGAAACTTTGACTCCAAAAATATATTAATAGAATACAATGTGTTTCACATGTAGTTGTACAATTTGCAAAGTACATTTTCTCATTTATTTAGCAAATGAGTCCTGAAAAATAGATAGGGTTTTTATTTTGTTTAGTAACAAATATGATGCTTTGGACTTATGCAAGATTGTACTGAGGCCAAGACCAGAAAAAACCCAGGCTGCCTCCTACTCCAGTGACATTTCCACTCAGGAGCACAGTGGTCTCTCCCCTCACAAGGAGTGTACCTGTTTTTTCTCCTTAGAAACAGAAAGCAGTAACTCACACATTTTAAATAGTAAAAACCTAAAGTATTCTTTTAGAAGGGATGAATTAGCAATTTCACAAAGTAATTATCAGAAAGGATACCAAAAACTGCTGTTCTCTTAATATTTGGACCTCTGTTCAAAATCAACTACTCAAGCCGACCACCTGAGCTAAATAGACTCATCCCCAACATTCCAGCAGCCTTTTATGGTTTTCTTTTCAGCATTTATTTTCTGAAATAAATGCTAAAATTTATTATGTGTGTCGGCTGTCTATCATCCTCCTCTGTAATGTAAGCTCAAAGAGGGCACTGCTTGCTTTGTTTCCTTTGCATCTATTCCCGAACACATCATCCTAGCTCACTGGAGGAATGCAATAAGTATTTGTTGAATGAATGGTAGAACCTACAAACTCTTTGGGTAAGTCATACTCTACAATTCGCTTGAGCTAACAGCTTCAGAGTAAGTTACCAGTGCATTTGAAAGCTTCGTTAGCAAATGAACCGGAAAGGGTTTTTTTGTCTTGCTGGAAACCTTCAAAGGCTAACTCTGAATGGAAATGCCACAGTAGCCCAGCAGCACAAAAATTATTCTCTGGGCAGCAGTGAACATAATCAGAGCTGAGCTATCACCTCATTCAGCTTGGGGCTGATCCAGTGGGTTTCCCATTCTTGTATTAAAACACATCATCTAGTTTTTTAAAAATTTCAAATTAATGTCCTTATTTTTATTTAATTAATTAATTAACTTTGACAGAGGGGAGGGGTCGGAGAAAGAGAGGGAGAGAAACATCAGTGTGTCATTGCCTCCTGTATGCCCCCAACTAGAGACCTGGCCTGCAACCCAGGCATATGCCCAGACTGGGAATTGAACCGGTGACCCTTTGGTTCACAGGCCTGTGCTCAATCCACCAAGCTACACCACTGAGCTAGGACTAATGTCCTTATTTTAATTACACTTAACTACAGGTTGAGATTTAGCAGCCAATTGTGCTGCACTAAATTTTCATCCCCATTTTACAAGTAACTAAATTAAAATAATCTTAAGTAAATAGAATAATATATAGTTAATTATAGCCTAAGCTACAAGTAAAAAGTCTCCACAAAGTACTGATTGATACACATTTTGGTCAAGAAGTTGGCTCAGAATGATAAACTATGTAACACATAGAGATGATCTTAGGGTAAGTCTAATACCATCTTCTGATTATTTACAGTCTAAATTCGCTTTTTTCCTAGTTTTAAGTAAGGATTTCACCCTTCACAAACATTGTGAAAAAAAAACCAGTATTCTTTATTTAAAATCAGTTATGCAATTTCGGCATAAATACTATCTGTCCATATTGAAGTTTTCTGATTCATAAGGAGCTTTGGAATATCCCACGCTTCAGATATAAGGCATGGCCCAGACCAGTGTGGCTCAGTTGGAGTATTGTCTCGCAAAGCAGAAGATTGCTGGTTCAATTCCCAGTCAGGGCATGAGCCTGGGTTACAGGTCGGTACCCTGCCAGAGCACATACAGCTGGGGTGCATACAGCCAGGACACATATGTGAGATACAGCCAATTGATGTGTCTCTCTCACATTGATGTTTTTCTCCCTCTCTTTCTTCCTCCCTTCCCCCTCTCTAAAAATGAATAAATAAAATCTTCTAAATTTTTATTTAAAAGATGAGCATTATATACATGGGCAGTACCTGAAATACCTTGTATGTTATTGCATTTTGTTATTTGTACATAAAATTTCTTGTACCATAAATGTTCAAAAATAAACGCTAAAATTCCTTTATAATACCAAAACCAAGTATCTAAATATAACTAATTAATTGATTAATTAATTGAATTTTAAAATTAAAACAAAAGATTTTTTTTCTGAAAGCTTGGGCCAAAAATATGGGTGCACATTATACATGGGAGCATATTATACACAGTAAAATATGGTAACTAATATACACATATAGTATTGTGCACTATGTATTTTACAGTTTAAAAACATTAAGTTAATCCACTTGTGAAAGAAGCTGGACCCTTACCTCATACCATACACAAATTTAACTCAAAATGGATTAAAGACCTAAATATTAAAGCTAAAACTATAAGTCTTCAGAGAAAACATAGAAGTAAGTCTTCATGATCTTTGATTTGGCTATAATTTCTTAAATAACAATAAAACCATAAACAATTAGATTTGAAAATGGGCAGGTGACTTAGACATTTCTCCAGAAAAGAAATTCAAATAGTCAATGACCACAAAAAAAGATGTGCAAATCATTAGTCATTAGAGAAATGCAAATCAAAACTACAATGAGCCCTGGATGGTGTGGCTCAGTGGATTGAGCACTGGCCTGTGAACCAAAAGGTAGCTGGTTCCATTCCCAGTCAGGGCACATGCCTGGGTTTCGGGCCAGGTCCTCTGGAGATACACTGATGTTTCTCTCCCTCTCTCCTCTACTTCCCCTCTCTCTAAAAATAAATCTTTAAAAAACAAAAAACCACAATGAGACACCTCTTCACACCTAGAATGGCCATAAAGTACATACATACACATCATACATGCAGAGAAAGTAACAAACGTTGGTGAAGATGTGGAAAAGCTGGAACCCTTACACATTGCCAGTGGCAATGTAAAATGGTGCAGCCACTGTGGAAAATACTTTGGTAGTTCCTTAATAAGTTAAACATAGAATTACCATATGAACCAGAAATTCCACTACTCAGTACATACCCAAAAGAGTTTAAGACAAGTGTTCAAACAAAACCTTGTACATAAATATTCATACCGAAAGAGAAGATGGCGGGGTAGGTAAATAATATGCTTGCTTCCTCCCACAACTATATCAAAATTACAACTAAACTACAGAACAACCATCATTAAGAACCACCATGAGTCTAGCGGAACAGAAGTCCTATAACCAAGGATATACAGAAGAAGCAACATAGAAACTGGAAGGATGGCCGAGATGCAGAACAGGCTGGTCCCCCACCCACGTGTGGAATTTAAAAATTAGTGGGGATATCTGAACTGTGGAAGTCCCCCTGAGGAGCCCCTTGGGTCCCAGTCCCACACTAGGCCCCCCAGTCCAGGGTTCCAGTGTCAGGAAGTCAAGTCCCCACAACCTCTAGCTGTGAAAACCAGAGGGATTGTGGCTGAGTGAGACAAAGGGCTTCCAGAGTCCAGGCATTCCTCTTAAAGGGCCCCCACATGGACAAACTTGGACTAAAGGAAGCTCGAAAGGTGCCAGGAACATACAGGGTAGAACTGAATTGTCCAGCAAGGATTGGAAGGGCAGCTTTCTCCCAGACAGAAGTGCTGGCAGAAGCCATTGTCCCTTTTCTGAGCCCTCCTCCCACAAAACCAGCAGGCCAGTGCTTTATCTCAATCTCCATTGTCCTGGCTACCTCAGTTCGCCCTGCCCCAGTGATTCCCTGAGACCTCACCCCACCCAACTTGCCAGCCCACCCAAGCTATTTTTACTGGCTTTTCCATATAAACAGCCAATCTTGGCTCATGCTGTGGACTTTCCTAAAATATCTCAAATAAGCAGCATCTGCTCTCTCCATGACCGGTATCTCTAGTTAAGTGGCCCCAAGCCTGGCACTAGGGGCATCTGGCCTTGGTTTGCAGCTTGGCCTTCCCCAGACACATTCAAGCCCAGCACAAGTAGAAACAGAACAGAAGTCCTATAACCAAGGATATACAGAAGAAGCAACATAGAAACTGGAAGGATGGCCGAGATGCAGAACAGGCTGGTCCTGCTTCTGCAGATCACTTTGTTACCTCATACCCAATGGCCCAGGGCAGGGTACAGGTGGTAGCTGACCTTGGCCTGCACCTCCCCAGAAGCCCCAGAGGCAGCACACTCAGTGGCCAGCTTCAGACCATGCCGAAGCACCACCCAACCACCTCCACAAGCAACACATTCAGGGGGCTGACTTAGCAGGTATTAGAGTCTCAAAGAAGCCAGTCCTACTTCATAGGGCAGGACCCTACACAGCAGATCCTCCACGGTGATTATGACTGGTTCTTGTAGCCAATCACCCTTGGGGTAAATCTCTCTCATTGGGATACCAACATCAATCAATGCTCAACAATCCATGGGTGGCGGGGGGAGGGACACCTGAAGCACCCAGCTCAGGTAACCAAGGGGGCTGTGCCCTATAGGACAACTACTCTGTAATGCCACTCTACCAAGACCAGGAGACATAGCAGCTCTACAGGGAGGCAGCCAAAATGAGGTGACAAAGAAACACATCCCAAATGAAAAAACAGAACAACTCCAGAAAAAGAACGAAACAAAATAAAGACAAGCAATCTACAAAGTGCAGAGTTCAAAACATTGGTTCTAGGGATGTTCAATGATCTCAGCGAGAACTTTGACAAAGAGATAAAGAACATAAAAAATGGAAATAAAAAACATAAAATAAGGACCAGTCAGAAGTGAAAAATATAATAACTAAAATGAATAAATAATACATTACAAAGAATCAACAGCAGAGTAGATGAGGCAAAAGATCAAATTAGTGATTTACAAGATAAGAAAACAGAAAACACCTAATCAGAACAGCAGAAAGAAAAAGAAATAAAAAAATGAGGATAATATAAATAGGAATCTCTGGAACAATTTCTAGTGTACCAACATTTACATCATGGGGGATGCTGGAAGAAGTGACAGAACAAGGAACTGGAAACCTATTTGAAGCTCTCGTCAGGTGACTCACTTGGCTGAAGAGTCATCCTGTATACCAAAAGGTTTCTAGTTTGATTCCCAGTCAGAGCACATACCTAGGTTACAGTTTCAATCCCCAGTCAGGGTGCGTATGGGAGGCAATGATTCGTGTTTCTTTCTCATATCAGTGTTCCTCTCTTTCTCTATTTCTCTCTCTCCCCCTCTTCATCTCTCTCTAAAATTAATAAAAACATATTCTCAGGTGAAGGTTAAAAAAAGAATGAAAACTTATTTGAAATATGATGAAAAAGTCATAAAATAAAACCCTGACTGGTGTGGCTCAGTGGACTGGGCATCCTTCTGCAAACCAAAGTGTTGTCAGTGTGATTCCCAATCAGGGCACATGCCTGGGATGCAGGACAGATCCCCAGTAGGGGGCGTGCTGGAGGCAATCGATTGATGTTTCTCTCACACACGGATGTTTCTCTCCCTTTCTCCCTCCCTTCCCCTCTCTCTAAAAAAAAATAAAACCTTTTTTAAACTCATAAAATAGTTTTTAATCAAATACACAAAATCCAATGACAATAACATTTCTATGTATGTTTAATAATTTTTGCAAGTAACAGCTCTAAACTTTAATTAAAATGACATGGAAACAAAGTCAAAAGAATGAAAATCCCAAATGTCTATGAACTGATGAATAAACAATATGTATTATATACGTATAATCCAATATTATTGAACAATAAAAAGAATGAAATACTGATATATGCCACAATGTACAGTGACCCTCAAGAATATGCAAAGTGAAAAAAGCCAGACCAAAAAGCCATGTACTGTATGATTTCATTTACACAAAATATCCAGAATAGGCAAATCCAATGAGAAAGCATATTAGTGGTTGCCAGGGGCTGGGAGAAAAGGGCAATGGGAAGTGACTGCTTAATGGGTACAGGGTTTGCTTTTGGGGTGATAAAAATGTTTGGGAACTAGATGTGCGACGTCATGAGATACTTAATGCTACTGAACTGTATGCTCTAAACGGTAAATTTTATATTATGTGAATTTTATCACAATAAAAATGTTACCAGGCAAAAACACAGGAAACAATATTACTATATTTCTAATTTTAAAAGTTGATGAAAAAATTATATAGCCCTGGAAAAGGGGGGGCATTAAAGGCTCATTTCTGTAGTAAGTTAATCTTGATATGTTTTTCAACCAATTGTCTCATGACAAGATCTACTAAACAATTAAAAATGCCATCCGATTCTTCTTTTGAAGCTTTGGGAATTTCTGAATGAATGCCTTATAGATGGTCTTTACCGTCACCAAATATCTCCTAACAGCACCATAAATTTTATGATCTCAAACCAAAATGGAAAAGACCCACCCTACTCAAAGTATTCTGGCTTTTAGCCAAGAGACATAATCAAGTATATCTGCAAATGCAGCTGGTCTACTTATACTAAGATAGAAGACTGAGAAAGGAAGGGTTTTTCTCCTTACACACAACCCCCCCAAAAATATACGCAAAAATTTTGGCCCTCTGTGAATTATTTTTTAGTAAATTACCTCATTAGGAATCTGATAGTAATATAACAGGTCTCATTTTCTTTACTTCTGACTCTGGTTCATTGTAATCATTGGCTTTATCATTTACTGGCTAAAGGATGAGATGCCTTAATGAAAAAAAAATCCCTCTACTTTACAAAAGAACATTAAAGCCCACATTACAGAAATTTAACTCCTAAAACCCTACATCAGTGAATGTAGACTTGTGATATTAGGATCAACATTGGTCTGGAAGTCAAAACTCCAGGGTCTACCACTTACCTTACCAGGGCAAGTTTTATTTTTCTGAGCTTTATTTTATCTCTCAGGTATAAAAAGATAAACAACTTTTCTGCTTGTCTCCCCAAAGAAGTACAGTAATAAAAATATGTATGAGGTATGTTGGGGCCACTACAGAGGGGTTTGTAACCTAGCTTGGTGCATGCTGCTGAGAAAAAAAGGGGGGGAGCAGGAAAAGCTTTCAGGAATACCTAATGAATTCAAACTCACAGGGAGGGGAAGAGAGAGCATTCCAGGTGGGGGTTGGGGGGCATCAGAAGCAAAAACAATGAGATAAACACCACAAATCTGCTCATGTTCCTCCCCTTCTTAAATAGTTAAGGGCTCCTAACTCTTCAGGGGAGTCCTTCACCCCGGCCTCCATCTAAGATTCCAGCTTTATCTCATTCTAGTCCCCAAATATACAATGTTTACTCTTCCAAAACACTTGAATGCTCTTCTACTCCAGGAACATCTAGTTCAAAATAGGGAGAATACCTTGCCTATGAGAGTGCGTGCAACATTTCCAGGCTGCCACCATGCTTTGATACTTGCACTGTACCATTTAGCAACTAAGTATTCTCTTAACCCTGGGTTAGCCAAAAACAAAGATTATTTTTTCTAACACCATAGCAGAATGGAAAAAAAAGCATAAGAATGTTCTTGAGTTTGCAACATTTCCAAAATAAATTAATACATCCGTAAATTTTGTGAAAAGTAATCATGAAAACTTTAAAATCCATAAACTATTAATCTTGACCCAGAACAGGCTGAGACCATCACAAGACATCCTTACCAGATAAGTAATGTATTCCAAGAACAAAATGTTCAAGTAATCTGCTGTAATTTAAATTCACATAAAAAAAATCAAGTGCCAATTTTCCAAACAATGTAAATTAAGAATGACCAAAAAATTCAGCACTCAAAATCCGCTTCACTGCATGTTAGCTACTCTTAAATGCAAGGTAACTTTCCCTTGGACTGTTGAGTTTAAACAATTTTTAAACTCATCAATCCACAGTACAGAGACTGTCTAAAAGACACATGCTGTTCTGTGTCGTGTACTGAGACCTCTTCAAAAGTTTTCTTGGTGTTACAATTTACTATAGATGAAAAACAGGTAACGATGCCTTTCAAAATTGGATACAATCACTATTGCACAGAAGATTTTCACAACTTTAACGGCTATTATTCATATAACTGCTTCAGTCAGTAGTAACTATTAAGAAGGGCTACCCATACCATTCCTATCTGTTTTGAGGGTTCACTTTGATTTTAACAAGGTCTATCAACTCCAAGATACGGACACACAAACGTGCAGGATTTCCACCCATACCCCACTACATAAATGTTCCACCACTCTTAACTAGTCAAACAAAACCTCTTTCGGTACAGTGAAGCCAGATCACCACTTTTACACTAACACCATCATACCATCTCCTCCTCATCCCCAACCTGTCAGTCACAGAACATACCACCCGGTCCCAAATAACACCTCTCAATCTCCTTGAACCTATCCCACTTACACAACGAACCAGCCGTATCCCTTACCCCGATCCACTTCTACTGACCTTCACACATTAACTGAATCTCTAAATTAAATCTACTCTCCCCCACCCACTGAACCCCAACTTCCCATACCCGAAGCGTTCTTTCCTTTCAGTAACCTCAATCTCATTTAAAAGATCACTCACTCCTTTGTCAACCGTCTCCCGCCACCACCAACCCCGTATCCTCCTCACCTTCTCGGTCCCCTAGGTCTTCCAGCAACTCCCAAAGTTGCCACCCCCAACAAAAACAAAAAAGACAAAAAAAGCATCTCAACCTCAAACCTGCCCTTCCCCACTTTCCCCCTCTTAATTTTCCTTTTCGCCTGTTTGCTCACACCGACTACAGCTCCGACAACCCCTAAGTCCCAAGCCTGGCCTCATCTCATACCTCTTGGGGACGGCAATCACCTCGCCTCGGTCAAATCGCCCCCCACTAGGGCGCTTACTCTTAACAGACTCTTGGCCGCCGCTGCCTCCCTCCATTCATCCCCGGCCCATTCATCTCTCTGCCCGATCCCAGACACGCCCCCCGGCCTCCTCCCTCTCTCCCTGCGCTCCAGCCGGCCCGGGACCCTCACCAGATTAGAGGCTCTAGCAGAGGGAGACTCCGACTCTTTTGCTTCTCCTTCCTCCTCTTTTAAACCTCCCCTCGCCCCTCGATGAGCCACACCGTACAACACACACATACGCACACGCTGCCTCCTCCTCTATCGCCTCCGATGCTTCTTACTCCCCTCCACGATGTCTGGAGCTCCGCTCCGCGTCGTGTGCGCGTGCGCGCGCGAGTGTCTCCCCACGAGCCCACCGGGCCAACTACCGCCGGTAGGTAAAGAGCGGGCGGGGTTCGGAAGAGCGAGGAACGAGCCCAAGCTCGCGCTCGCCTGGGAGCTGAGCAAGCGCACGCGTACTCCAGCCTGTGAATTTAGATGGAGAGGAGAGGGGGGCGAAGGGGGCGGGGTAGGGAGGGGAGAAAAAGAAAGGGGGAGGGGCAGAGAAAGCCGACGGCGCAGTCACAACTCCTAACAGCCCCAAGCGCTGGGAAGTGCCGAGTGGCTAGCCAACTAGAGCGTGCGCGCTCCTCCCCCGCCCTTTTAGCACAGCGGGAGAGAGATGCGCGTCGAGGAGAAAGGTTCCTCTCCTTTCCAAGAAGAAAATCTCAGTGAGGAGCCACGCGTGACACCTTCTGTGTGTTCAAAAGCTCTATCCATGGCTGCTTTACCCTCTTCCTTTCAGAAAAAAAGTCCAAGCATACACAACTTCAGCCACCCACTACCCACTCTGTTTTTCACACGCTTGTAAATGCGGTAGCGCTGCCGAGATGTGGTACCCTCCTGCACCTTTCCAACCTCCACCCCTAACTCCCTTTTTTCAACTCCCGGCTTTTCTCGCGAGACCCGTACCTGCCGGCTTCGGGATTAGAAGTCGAAGCACAGATTTACAAATACCGGTCTCCCGGTTACGTTGCGAGGGCAACAGCCACGGCATGTTCCCCCACCACCCAGGACTGCAGTGCGCGCGCGCGGGGGCTGGGGAACAGCGAAAGCAGGGATGGGAAAGAGAAGCTGTGAAAGGGATTTTTGACGGCTTGTAACCTCTAGGCCTGGGCACGTGCCCTGCGCCTCGCGGACAGGTGCAGTGTACCCTGGGAATTGTAGTTTTTGTTCCCACCTCCAGTTCCACTCCCACCCTCAGTTTTACTTAGGCCTCTGGCCGGGAGGGGGATTACTGACGCCATTTTTCCAGGAACAATGGCCCTTGGCCCAAGCAGTGGCGGGTGGAGGAGGGAGCAAGGTTTTAAGGGTTCGGTTAACCTCCCTTGGCCCCTCGGTGCCATAGCAACCCCTTCAGAGACCTGGCCCCGCCCCCTCTCTCCTACTCCAGGCTCCTGGAGTGTGAGCTTTAGGACTGGCCACCTCCCCCTGAGGCTGGCTGTCACCATCTCCTACCAACCACCTCCGACATCCTTTAGTCGATGTGAATGGTACCTCCTTAGAGCATTTGGTACATGTTAACCTTGGTCCAGCAGCTTTTTTTAAGAACTATCTATCAGGCACAATACAAAATTGTTTCTGTTATTCTTACATGAACAATCCTGACTCCACAGAAGAGGAAACTGAGGCTCAGGAGGGGAAAATGGACATGACTTACTCAAGTTCACACAACTATGTATTGAAGAGTTAGAACTTGAACCCATATGTGCTCACTTTAGAACCCAGGCATTTTCAACCCTGGAGGGTGCAACTCATGTCATGGCCCCAGAATGAAAATTCCTTAAGGACAGGATTTCTTTCCCAGTGCTCCTCAAGCCTTAGTAGGATGCCCAGAGGCTGGAAAATGCCAGGCTAATATTTTCAACTGCACAGCCTAAGGGCCCTATCACTGAGTCATACCAATCTCTCTTATCTCCAAAACTTTTTTCCTAACTGTAGGCCTCAGAACCTTGGCCTTTGTCACCTCTCAAAAAACTCAATAAATTTAACTTTCTAGAGTCTAAATAAAATGGAGTGGTGGTCCTGCGTCTTGTCTCTGCACCTTTCCTCTCAAAGGTCACTTTTTAATCCCAGTAATGCCAGAACATGCAAGGAAAACAGACTTTGCCCTTAATAAATTCAAACTCCTGTTTCCCAATTTTAACAATGGAGGAAGACTCTGAGGGAACAAAATTAAGGGTTATGAGATCCAGGTATCCCACCTTTGGAGATCTTCTTTCCTGGCTAAATTTGAAAGAGCAGGTTTCTCCAAATAGCGCTACCACCCTACCTTAGAGGTCTCTGCATTCCAAATTAGCTGTAGAATGGATGGCATCTCCCCAAATCCTTCTTTCCTCACTGACCCTGAATATACTCCCTTTTCCCTGTTGAATTGTTGACTACTGTGAAGAAGCATAGCCAAATAACCACTTAAGGACAGTATCAAAGGTGACCAAGTTATTCCGAATCTTTGTAGGTTCTGACTCCCCCTTGGATGGTAATTAGAGACTTGTGCTGACCATTTTTATTTTTCAGTATCACTCAACTCCCACCACCACCACACACAATCCACCTTTAGGAAAAGTAACAGGTACTTCTCTTGGGGTTGTGACCTTCTCGTCTTTCTTTGTCTCTGAGCCTGATGATGTAATCAACACAGAACAATACTTGAAAGCATTATTCCCCTCAACCTGCTCAGATGCGAACCCTTTGGAGAAATCCCTCTTTGACAGTCAAACATTTGCTAAATAAATCTAAAGTAGTGTGACTTTTATAAACTTCAGAAATTAGAAAATCAAACAAGACTGCTCCCCATCAAAGCACAGACTCTTCTCAATTTAGACCTTTTGTTGACATATGTGCTTTTCTGTTCGAAGCAACCTGTTCATAACACAGCACAAATGCCACTATAGGCAGAAAAGGCAGTTAGCAATTATAGCTAGTCAACAAGGACCATATAGCAGAGAACATTCTCTTCTTACCCACTGGCTTCCACTGTTTCTATTCATCAAATAGAAATTTTGACTTATATTAACCACTTGTATATGGCTTTAAATTATTCTAGGGCTCTGGTGCCAAGAAATTACAAAAGCTTTCACTGAATCCATTAGTCCCCACATTCTTCAGGAATAGGGAGATGGTAGGTTAGTTTCGTGGTATTCCTAGCTGCCGATCTTTTCCCTACCACACGGGATAATAACTCCTTAAATCAAGATGGAACTCTGATGAAAGTTAACCTCAAAGTTAACAGTCAGCTAACTCCTGCAGCCATCGGTAGAGTCGTGACTGTGTTTAGAACCCAATTTCTGACCCTGCTTTTACCAAGTTATTGGGAAAACAACATAATTCATTCTGGATGTTCATTTCCCTTATCCCAGGTGATGCCATATTTTGGGGATCTTCTGTAGTGCTCAGGCCCATGAGTGGGTGGAGTATGTATATATATTTGCAGATCCTTAGATTCTGTCAGTTACTGCTGAGCCTTCTGCCCACATAGTTCTTTTCAAGTGCTGTGGTCCTCTCCAACATCTCTGACACATTTAGGACCTGGAGCTCATTGCCAAGATCACCTGTTGGTCCATCTACTTAGATATTCCATAAAGCCCTTCCTCTCTCAAGTCTTCCTGCTAGTCAAGAGTTGCTTCTGGGAGTATATGCTGCTTGAGCTCCCACAGAGCTCTCTCTGCCTCTTCTCCCAAAAGAGAAAAGTGTGAGAAAGAGAAGAGTCTTTTTATAGGCTTGTGCAAATCTTTCTTTCTTTTAGTTTTCTGGCCCAGATACTTTGTCTCTGCCCCTGCACCCTAAGTCCCCTTCCCTAGGGCTTACACATTTGGAAGAAAAAAACAAGAGAGACTTGGCAGTGTATTTGTTTTTCTTACTTGCCACCTCCTTACCCTGAGATACACCACAAAGCCAACAACTTTGGGGTGGAGGGGTCAGAGAAAAGAGCAAAAGACAGAAAACTGTTAATTTATACCTCAAAATAATATTGCAGCCACATTCTCTCTATATAAAATTTTAGCATCTCAGCAAAGCAAATTTACTTCTCATCCAGATACCCTCTGCTCAAGACAATAACTCTGAGGGCTCATAAACCTGGGTGATCTTTTTTCCATTCAACCCTTGACACTGGGAAAATTTCCACCTGGATCATCTAGGGGCTGTTAATGTCCTAGGAGGCTCTCTCCTCCCAGCGCACGTTGAGTGTCCCCTGAGTAAGAATAAGCATCTCCTACCTCAGAAGTGAGCAGCTATCTTTGGTTTAGTGTCTTAGAAACACTCCATCTTTCATATCTGACAGTGGAATTTCTCAAGCCTTACTATGGAGTCTGATCTCCTCTTCCTAGACATAGTCTTTTCTCATGTGCTCCAGGTCATATATCAGGGTGGCAACCAACTCTTGGAGAGCCTAAAGAGTGTAAGTCCACATTGTTTCTCTAAAATATGCTAACTGACAGAATCTTAACTTCTCTTCTAAGTCCCAGTGTGGACAGAATACAGAGCCTGACTTGGAGTTGTTAGAAAACCCTTTCCTCTCCAGAAGATCAGTCCTTTAAAAAATGTACAGTGTAACATAGTATATTCTTCTGGGAATCAGAGAATTCAGTCACCTGGGATAATTAACAAGCCTGCATTTACCTGCCTCCCTTTCCTTCCTCTCCTTCCTTCTTTCCCTTCCACTAACCTCTCTGAATTTGTTCCAACATTCCATAATAATTTTTCAAAACAGTCCTGCTACAAATCCTTCATGTAGCGGAAATGAATCAGAGTCTATCACTAAGATGTATAATAATAATAAAAATAATAACTAATAATTAAGTAATATTTACCATGTGATTTATATAAACTAATTGAATGCTCTGGGGTAAGTGCCATTTTTAACAACATTTTTCTGTTTGCCATACGAAACCCAACCCACTAAGCCACACTAGTCAAGGCTAACACTATTTTTCAAATTGGTAAACCAAGGCATAAAGGGGTTAAAAAACTTGCCCAAAGTAGCACAGCAACTAGAATGGCAGAGCTATATTTGAACACAGTTTATTTCAGAGCCCATGCTCTTAATCACTTTGCTATATCTTTCTTTCTTGTCTATGATTCCACTTTATTGTATTATTTTTTTAATCTTCAAGCCAAAGATATGTTTGTTGATTTTTTCAGCAAGAAAGGAAGGTGGATAGAAAGAAAGAGAAACATTGATGTGACAGAGAAACATTGAGCGGTTCCCTCCTGTAAGTGCCCCAACCAGAATTGAACCCAAAACCTAGGTATGTGCCCTGACGAGGAATGGAACCTGGAACCTTTTCATGTATGGGCTGACACTTCAACCAATGTAGCCAGCTGGTGATGGCAATTTTATTTATCTTTTATTTTCCTTTTTATTTTCAATTACAGCTTACATTCAATTATGTGCAAAATAGTTTGTTTACTGAACAATGCCTTGAAAATTGGTCATCCAACTAAAATAAAGTGGAGATCCCTACCTTATGCCATATACTAAAACAAATTCCAAATAAATGTCCATTTCCCTGTTTTCATCAATTCCAATAGAAGTATGGCTCACTACTACCTTCTTTCCTCCACAGTAATCTGGAAGAATCTAACAAAACTAAAAATCTACATTATCAGTTCAGAATGGTTTGGGCTACAAGTGAAAGAAAATCGGACCAATAGTGGCTTTAACAAATAGAGGTTTGTTTTTCTTTCTTTTTTAAAAAAGATTTTATTTATTTATTTTTAGACAAAGGGCAAGGTGAGGAGAGAGGGAGAGAAACATCAGTATGAGGTTGCCTCTTGTGCGCCCCCTACTAGGCACCTGGCCCACAGCCCAGGCCTGTGCCCTGACTGGGAATTGAACTGGCGACCCTTTGGTTCGCAGGCTGGCGCTCAATCCACTGAGCCACACCAGCCAGGGCTTGTTTTTCTTTTTCACATAATATGAATCTGGAGGGACACATGCTAGCATTTCATCAGCTGCTCAAAAAGGTCTCTAGAATGTAAGCTTTTTCCATCCTTCTATTTCACCATTCTTGACATGTTGGCGTTTTTGTATTTAGGCTTTTTTTACTTCCCTCAGCTTGCAAGACGGGCTGCTGAATCTAGATATGACATCTACATTTAAGAGCTGAAAAAGGAAATGCCAGTGGCCAGAGAAGCAAGAGAGGTGCCACTCTCCTTTTTTCAGGGAAAGCAAGTTTTTCCGGACATCCACCACCAAACTTACCAATGTATCTCTTTTGCTGTAATTGGATCACATGTCACATATAAAATAGGAAATGGAACCACCTTCCTTGATATCAGGGTTCTGTGCCTAATACCTGCTCAAAATTAGCATTCTCTTAGCAGGAAAGAAGGGGGAGAAAACCAGTTGATTAGGCAACCAGTGTCTGCTACATATACTTACCTTTTGACAGAGCTGTCTGGAGTCTGTCCTCCAGAAAGAAAAGTGCCAACCAACCTGCATGCACATCGATACAATCATGGCTGAATAAATTGTGGTACATCTACCATCAAGCATATTATGTAGCTATTAAAAATAATGAGTTAGCCCTGACCTGTGTGACTCAGCTGGTTGGGCATTGTTATACAAAGCAAAAGGTCATTGGTTCAATTTCTGGTCAGGGCACATACCTGGTTTGCAGATTTGGTCCTAGTCAGGGTGTTTTTGAGAGGCAACTGATGGATGTTTCTCTCTCACATCAATGTTTCTCTCCCTCTCTTTTTTCCTCCCTTCCCCCTCCCTAAAAAAATAAATAAATAAAATCTTAAAATTAAAAAAAATCATGAGTTATATTTATTTCTGTTAACCTGGAGAAAATTGTGAAAGAGTCTGCACCATAATTCTAATAACGTTTACCTCATTTGGGATTGTGTGCATTTAGGGGTACTTAGCACACGTTACTTCTATGGCAAAAAATTTACCTAGCTGAAATGGAAATGGCATAATGAAGTCTTTTATCATAATTTGTTGAGAGATAATTGCTTCTGACTTTCACAGTTCTAAACCATGCATGCCTTTTCAAGAATACATCCCTGTATATACAAAAGAGTACTTGTAATTACCTTGGTAAACATTTTCTATGAATGTTGGTTAGTGGTACAGTTAAAAAGGGTATTGAGGCCCTGGCCAGGTGGCTCAATTGGTTGGAGCATTGTCTCTTGCCATAAGGTTGCAAATTCGATCCCTGGTGAGGGCACCTACCTAGCTTGCAGGGTTCTATCCCCAGCTGGGGCTCATACGCTAGGCAACCATTCAATGTTTCTCTCACATTGATGTGAGCATGTTAAGGAAAAAGATGAAAGATATCTTTAAAAGACCCAACTTGAACTTCTAGAGATAAAAAATGCATTGTCTGTGATGAAAAATACAGTAGGTGGAATCAATAACCCCATCGTTTTCCAGCAAATATTTGTTCAGGTCCATAGGAGAAATACCACGGTTCTTGAAAGTACAATGCTTTCGAGTGTAAGGGTTACTCGTGAAGGGAGCTTCTGTTCCCAACAGATTACATTGTTTTCAACAAGAAGTCTGCTATCATCCTTATCATTGTTCTGTACATAAAAACATTTTTTAATTTTATTTATTTATTTATTTTATTCTTGTTCAAGTACAGTTGTTTGCATATCCCCCCCCCCACTTCCCCCGTAATCCCAGCCATCCCACCTCACTCTCCTGATTCCACGCCCCCTTGATTTTGTCCATGTTCCTTTACAGTTGTTCCTGAAAACCCTTCCTCCCTTTCCCCCCATTATCCCTTTCGACCTCCCCTCTGGTTACTGAGATTGTTCTTAATTTCAATGTCTCTGGTTATATTTTGCTTGCTTGTTTGTTTTGTTGATTAGGTTCCAGTTAAAGTTTTATTTTGCATCTCTCTGATGGCTAGTGATGCTGAGCATCTTTAAAAAGCATTTTTAAAAAAGCTGCTTTGGTTGTTGGCCAAGTTCTGCAGTCTCTGTGGCTGTGGAAAAGGTGGTGGGATAAGAATTGGACATCAGTGTAAGACTGAATAAGAAAAACAGTTTATTCCTCCTAAATCATGGTGTATCAATTATACAGAAATACCACTTTGGGAAGCAGTCCTCAGGAAAGCCTGGATGAGTTCATCAAGGCTCATATAGATCACCCCACAACTTGCCCTTCAAGTTCTACTTTAGTTGGATAAGGCAATAAACTGAGCACTGGCTCAGAGGGTCGGGAACAGAGTCAATTTTAGGGTTTTCTAAATACATACGGCGACATGTGTGGACATTTGTATTGAATGATGTTGAAGTCAGAAAGGTGACAGAACTTTTTAAAGTGGATAAAGTGAAAATTGTAGCCTGTGATGGTAAAAATACTGGCTCCATTACTACCATTTTCTGTTATCACTCATCACTTTTTAAAGAGAAGCATAGAAGAGACTTTTTATTTATTCTAGCATTGCAGAAATCAGTACACTGTGCTATACTATCAGAGAGTCTAGTAGAAAGACACTTATAACTTTGTATATTCTTACATTACATGAAGAAACAGAACTTTTTTTAAAATTACAAATCAAGTGTTGTTGTCTTCCCCCAAACATTTTTTGTTTGCTTGTTTTTCACTTTTTTAATTATTTTATTGGTGTTGAAGTACAGTCATCTGCATTTACCACCCCACCACTTCCCCCCACCCCAGCCAAACCCACCTCCCTCCCTTGCTTCCACACCCCACCTTGGTTTTGTCCATGTGTCCTTTATAGTTGTTCCTGAAAACCCTTCTCCCCATCTCCCCTCCCACCTCCCCTCTGGTTACTGTCAGATTATTCTTAATTTCAATGTCTCTGGTTATATTTTGCTTGCTTTTTTCTTTTGTTGATTAGGTTCCAATTGAAGGTGAGATCATATGGTATTTGTCCCTCATCACCTGGCTTATTTCACTCAGCATAATGCTCTCCAGTTCCATCCATGCCGTTGAAAAGGGTAGGAGCTCCTTCTTTCTCTCTGCTGCATAATATTCCATTGTATAAATGTACCATAGCCAAAAACATTCTTTAATAAACTTATTTTAGAACTCAAAAAAATTTTAAATAGCTGCTTTAAGATTTCCTTGGACATTGGACATTTTAGAAGAAAAGATTAATGACCTTGAAAACACAGTAAAAGAAACCATCCAAGATTAAACCCACCAAAAGACTGAAAAAATGAACAGAAGTAAGCTGTGAGACAACTTCAAGGGCCTTAATAGACCTATAATTGGAGTCCCAGAAAAAGAAAGGAAGCAGAAAAATCTTGGAGAACTATTGGCTGCAACTTTTCAAAATTTGCTGAAAATTAGGAAACCACAGAACCAGAAGATTGATTTTTAAAAAGACATTTTATGTAGAAGTAAGGATGATAGCAGGTTTCTGAGTGGAAACAATATAACCTATTGGGAACAGAAGCTCCTTCACAAGTAACCTTACACTTGAAAACATTGTACTTTCAACAGCTGTGTTATCTCTTCTATAGACCTCAACAAATATTTGTTAGAAAATAAAGAAGTTCATTTATGTATTACTTTCATTAATTTAACACATTCTGTGCTCAACTAAGGTGAGAAATAAGGACAGAAAGCTAAGCACTGAAAAGATCTATGGTTTTACAGTTTTCAACATATTGTGAAAAATATGTTGGCTATTAGTTCTTCAAACATTTTTGGTTTTATTGCTGGGAAGAAGGATTTGTTAGATAATGACTTTCAAAGGATTGAGTGGAAATTTTTCTGTTAATTTTGATGTGTCTTTTCAACTCTCTTGACAAATTTGTCCAAAAGAAGTCTAACACCAGGCTTCTCTTTCATTACATAGCATTGTATATAGTAAATTGTGCCCCAATCAATAGCTCTGTGAAGCTGTGAATGCCTCTAATTCTGGAAATTTTATATATATAATGGATATAATGGATATATATATATCCATTTGGATATATATATAATGGATATATATATATATATAATATATATAATGGATATATATATAATGGATATAATGGATATATATATAATATATATATAATGGATATATATATATCCAAAATATAAACAAAAATTCTCCATTTCCTTTTTTATTACGCTGTAACTTTTAACTCAATTTTCCTTTTTAATTACATTTATTGGGGTGACATTGATTAATAAGATCATACAAGTATAAGTTTCAAGTGTACAATTCTATAATACATTATGTATTACATTGGGTGGTCACCACCAAAAGTTTAATCTTCTTCCATCACCATATATTTGAACTCTGTTACCCTCTTAACCTCTCCCACCACCCCTTCCCCTTTGGTAACCGACCACATTGTTGTCTGTGTCTATGAGTTTTGTTCGTTTGTTCATTTGTTGCTTTCTGTTTTATATCCCACATGAGTGAAATCATATGGTTCTTATCCTTTTCCATTTGACTTATTTGACTTAACACAACACACTACAGATCTATCTATGTTGTCATAAATGACAGTATTTCATCTTTTCTCTCTTTTTAAAAGATTTTATTTATTTACTTTTTAGAGAGAGAAAAAGTGAGGGAAAAAGAGAGGGAGAGAAACACCAATGTGCAAAAGATACATCAATCCGTTGCCTCTCCCACGCCCCCACCTGGGGACCTGGCCCTCAACCCAAGCATGTGCCCCACGCTTGGCATCGAACCAGTGACACTTCAGGTTGTAGACCAGCACTCAATCCACTGAGCTACACCAGCCAGGGCTCTTCTTATGGCAGAGTAGTATTCCATTGGATTCATGTACCACATCTTCTTTATCCAATCATTCATCAAAGAACACTTAGATTTTTTTCTATATCCTGGGTACTGTGAATAATGCTGCAATAAACATAGTGTACATATAACAGAGAAAAGAAAGTGCCTTCAATAAATGGTGCTGGGAAAGCCGCATGCAAAAGGGTGAAACTAGATTGTTTTTTATCATTATACACAAAACTTAACTAAAAAAATGTATCAAAGACCTAAATATAAGGCCTGAAGTAATAAAATACAGAGAAGAAAACATAGGTGCTAAATTTACAGACCTTGGGACACTGGCTGGGTAGTTCAGTTGGTTAGAGCATTGTTCCGATAGCCACAGTTGTGGGTTTGATTTCCAGTCAGAGCGCATACAAGAATCAACTAGTAAATGCATAAATAAGTGGGAGAACAAATTGATCTCTCTCTTTCTCTCTCTCTGTGTAGGTTTAATAGGGTACAGCCAAGAGAGAGGGCCCAAATAGGGATTTGGAATGGGGTCCAGAACTCAAGGTGTCCAGGAAGTATTAGAAAGATATATAGGGTGTCCTCCCCATCCCCCCCACAGGTGTGAGTTGAGGGAAGGGACACATGGAGCAGGAACATGCAGAGCTGTTTAGTATAGCAACAGCTTTGCAGCTAACCTCTGTCGTGGTCATTTAACATAGCTGTAACCTTTAACTGGTTGCATAGATATGCTGAATAGCTGTGGCCATGCTTTGAGCCAGGGGGATGGAAGTGACTTCCACCCAAGATGTAACTGGAGGCAATTCCCCTTGGTTACAGCCCCTGTGTGGGAGCTTGCAGATGATTGGCTCCCCGCCAAGGTGCCACACCTGCCCAGACTTACCATGACAGCCCAGTAAACCTGGAAGAATACAGGAATGATGGCAGGTGTAACTTGTTGTAGGAGGAATTGGAAATGGGGCTGCAGAGGAAGGTTGGCACGGAGATTTAAATCCAGACTCAGCAACTTTGGCAGGGTGGGGAGGCGAACCATGGAGCTTTGGCAGAGTGAGGACCACGTGGCTTTGGGGTGCTCCTTTTTGCCACATGGCTTAGGAAGCAGGAAATACTTTGTCTGGAAGAAAAGGACTCTTGCTGGTGAGCCATGAGAAGGTGCCACATGGCTTTGGATTAACTGGAGGTTGTGGTGGTGACACAGCTGATGGTGCCAGGAGCCCGAATCAGGGACTTCTGCTTCTTTTCCTGTGATACGGTACCCCAGATTAGGGCAGAGGGAGAAGGAAGCACTGTGTGTCTGTGGGTATCCTAAAGGACTTTAATATTTTAATGAAGACATTAGGTCACCACTCTAAGTCTGTATAGCTTTAAATAAATATTTTCTTTCCTTTTCACAAATCTCTGGGATTGAGAGACAGCTTTCCTCTGGCAGCAGGCATAGAAAACCTAGTGGGGGGTCCTTTCAGTAATAGTATATCGTACCCTCCCTTGGCCCTGTTCTGTAACATAGGTACCTACCGGAAAAATTGAGAAACATTTATTTATAAAGGGATACTGATTCATTTTTCAATTATCTATTTTGAATCTTCTGTACATATTTTTACCTTCTTTTTTTTTTTTTACAGTTTGAATCCATTGACCAGCTGCTCTAACATGCCTGCTCTCTCTCTGTCTCCCTCCTTTCCTCCCTCTTTCTCTCTCCTCTGCCTCTCTCCCTCCCTTCCTCTTTCTCTCTAAAATCAATTTTTTAAAAAAGTAACAATCTCGGTCCCAGAGAGGATTTTATGAATTTCACCCAAAAGGCAAGGGAAGTAAAAGAAAAATAAATGAATGGGACTACATCAAACTAGAAAGTTTCTGCACAGGAAAAGAAACCATCAACCAAACAAAAAGACAATCTACCAAATGGAAGAAGGTATTTGCAAACAATGCCAAGAGGCAAGAAGACATACAAATGGTCAACAGATATATAAAAAGATGCTCAACTTCACTATCTTTAAGGGAAATGCAAATCAGAACCACAATGAGATATCACTTCACACTGTTAGAATGGCTATTATCAACAAGACCAGAAATAGCAAGCGTTAAAGATGTGAAGAAAAAGGAGACTTCCTACACTGTTAGTGGGAATGTAAATTGGTACAGCCGCTATGTTAAACAGTATGAAAGTTGCTCAGAAAAATTAAGAGTAGAGCCAGCATATGACCCAGAAATCCCCCTTCTGGGTTCCTACCTGAAAAATTGGGAAACATTTATTTATAAAGAGATATTGACTCATTTTTCAATGATCTATATTGAATCAACTGTACATATTTTTTACCTTGTTTTTTCCCCTACAAGTTGAATCCCCTGTTGACCAGCTGCTCTAATATGCTTATCTCAAGAGTCACTGCTTTTGACATGTTTACTTATTAGTCTGTCTAAATTTGTAGTATTAGCCTCTTTACATTTTTGGCTTTCCATTTGTATTTTTATAAAACATAAGAAAAATATAATAAAATGTTTGAATCACTGCAAAATCTGCCCTATCAAGATGGCTTCATTGTAGGAACTGGAAGGCTGGCTGGCAGGCAATAGCTTGAAATGTTTTTGTTGTCTGATGTATTCAAGTCCAAATTCAGCCCTAAGAGGATGGTTTGGATATATGAATAAGTAATATATGACAGTGGAGGTTTTGTAAAAGTCAAATGTATAAAAGTCAAAAACCTCCTGATCAAATAACCCTAATACAAAGTAGAATATAATGTGTGCTATAAAAAGGTATCTAACTTAGCCCTGGCTGCTGTGGCTCAGTGGACTGAGTGCCAGGCTGTGAAGCAAAGGGTCGCTAGTTCTATTACCAGTCAGGGCACCTGCCTGGGTTGTGGGACAGGTCCCCAGTGGGGTGTGTGTGAGAGGTAACCACACATTGATGTTTCTCTCCCTCTCTTTCTCCCTCTCTTCCCCTCTGTCTAAAAATAAATTTAAAAATCTTTTAAAAAAGATATCTAACTTAGAAGAGCTAGGGGAATTATGAGGGATCAGGTACAGGCAACATTGATGTGGGCCTTGAAAGATTTAGACAGGCCAGGATGGTGGGAAAGGACATTCTAGGTGGAAGCAAAAACTTGGATATTGAAAGTTTGCAACTTACTTGGGTTAGTGGGAAAAGTTCAAGTTTTCCTTATGCCCACCTATTATCAAAATGAAGATCTTGGGATAATATTCAAGGACATACAAGTGAATCACTCTCATGGAGGGTGGAGCTTAATGAAGTAAGAACTGAAAGGTTAAAAGTCGTTGCTGTGGGGATCTCTCCTTTGGTATATCTCTATCTTGATCTCCTCTGTGCTTGGACATCTTTCTCTCTGTAGTTAAACTGTTGGATTGTGCCTTTTTTCCTGTGCAGGTGGTGGGGTAAACATGACCATTCCTGGATTATTATTCTTCTTCTTCACTGGGCAGACTAAGTGGAAACTCAGATATAGTCCAAAAGACTGGAGGCCCTAAATAGGGAGTGGAAGCGAGGCATGTTCTGCTCTAAATTCTTTAAGCCAGGTGTTTCTCAACTTCAGTACTGTGGACATTCTTTGTTTGTAGCGACTGTTCCGTGCATTCATAGGATGTTTAGAAACGTTCCTGGCCTCTACCAACTATATGCCATTAGGATCTCTCCACACACAATTATGACAACCAAAAAATGTCTATAAGAATTACCAAATGTCCTCTGGTCATGGAGGGAGGGGACAGAATTGCCCCTGGTTGAGAACCACTGCTTGGTAAGCCTTCGGAACGATTTTGAGTGCTCATAGTCTGAGTAATAAGATTGAGAAGAACAGAATCTAGGTTATGAATCAGGAGGGAAGGACGGAGGAGCTTAATTGGCAAGTCTCTAGTTTGGATTTTAAGCTACAAAGATTCATTCCTTTTATTTATTTGTTTTAAATATTTTATTGATTATGGTATTACAGTTGTCCTGATTTTTCCCCTTTGCTTCCCTCCACCCAACACCCCCCACTCCCTCAGGCAATCCCCCCACCCTTGTTCATGTCCACAGATTATGCATATAAATTCCTTGACTACTCCATTTCCTATGTTGTACTTCACATCCCCATGGCTATTCTGTAACTACTTATTTGTACTTCTTAATCCCCTCACCTCTTACCCATTCTCCCACACCCACCTGCCATCTTTTTATTTTTAACATTTGGCATTTTAATTATGATGGGTCTTGCAATGGCCTTCCTTGCATCCATCTTGTTTGGGACTTTGTGCTTCCTGCACTCAAATGTCGATTTCCTTCACCAAATTAGGGAAGATTTCTTTCGTTGTTTTTTCAAATAGATGTCCAATTTCTGGATCTTTCTCTCCTTCTGGCACTCCAATGATGTGAATGTTGGATTACTTAAAAATGTCCCACAGGCTGCTTATTCTACCCTCATCTTCTTAGATTCTCTTTTCTTCTTGTTGTTCTGATTGATTGTTTTTGCTGCCTTATGTTCCAAATCATTGATCTGATTCTTGGATTCATTCACTCTACTGATGTTTCCCTGTAAATTGTTCTTTATTTTAATCAGTGTACCCTTCATTTCTAACTGGATCTACTTTATGCTGTTGAAGTCCTCACTAAGTTCCTTGAGCAACCTCATAACCAGTGTTTTGAACTCTGTATCTAATAGATTGCTTATCTCCATTTCATTTAGCTCTTTTTCTAGAGTTTTGATCTGTGATTTGGGCCATGTTTCTTTGTCTCCTCATTTTGGCAGCCTCCCTGTGTTTGTTTTTGTGTATTAGGTAAACCTGCTTTGACTCCGTGTCTTGGTAGTGTGGCCTAACATACTAGGTGTCCTGTAGGGTCCAGGGGCACAGCCTCCCCTATCACCCAAGCTGCATACTTGAGGTGCTCCCTTCACGTGGGCTGAGTACACCCTCCTCTTGTTTGGTTGCTGGTTTGGAGTCTTGGTTGCTGTTGGCAGATCAATGGGAGGGATGTACCCAGGCCAGTCAGCTGCAAGGACTGGCTGTGACCACTGACCACCAAACTCTGCCCTCCATGGAGAATCATCTGTGCAGGGGCAGGGTGGTGGTGCTCTGATGTGGTCTGTAGCTGTCCACTGGGTGCAAAGGTCCTGGGGTTTCCTGGGTAGTGCAGGACAAGATCGGCCCCCACCTGGGTTTTGCCCAGGGACACCCTGCCTGAGTTACAAAGCAATTTGAGATGGCTGCTACTTGTGCTGGGCTTGGAGATTCCAGGCGAAGCCAAGCTCTGAATCTAGGCTGCTAGTTCTGGGCCTGGTGCTCACTGAGGCCAGCTGCTGCTTTCTGGGGAGGGTTTGGGAAGTTGTGAAGCAGAAGCCAAGACCAGCCATTCTTATGGAAAAGCAGCATGGGTGGGCCCCAAAATTGGGTGCAGCAGAGCCTCTGGGTTTGCCCAAGGTGGGTATGTCCAATCTGTGTCAGCCAGGTTGATGGAGTCTCAGATATGGCACCAGCCTGCTGGTTGTGTGGGGAGAGTGTTTAGAAAAAGGACAATGGCTTCTGCTCACCTTGATGCCAGACACTTCTGTTTCTCCCTGTATACTCTGGTGCTGGAGCTCAGAGGGGGTGAGTCTGAATAGGTGAGAGTCTGTGTGTGGATTCTTTAAGAGGAACTGCTTAGGACTCCAGAAGTGTCTTCCGCAGACTCAATCCCTGTTAGTTTTTGCAGCCAGAAGTTGTAGGGACTTATCCTCCTGTCACTGGAACTCTGGGCTGGGGAGGCCTGCTGTGGAGCTGGGACTCCTCACTCCTAAGATATCCCTCCTGAATTTTTATCCACCACATGTGGGTGTGGGACCAGCCCATTCTGCGTCTGTGCCTCTCCTACCAGTCTGGATGGTTGTGGTTTCTTTAATTCCATAGTTGTCAGACTTCCATTCAACTTGATTTATGATGTTTCTGAGTGATGGCTGTTCTAAGGTTTAGTTGTACTTTTGATGTGGTTGTTCAAAGTGGTAAGCCATGTCTGCCTACACTGCTATCCTGACCAGAAGTCTGTGAAGTGCTGTGTTTAAGTCAATTTTCAAATGGATTGTCTTCATTTTTCTTACTGGTTTATGAGACATTATATATTGTTTTTTAATTTTTATTTATTGATTTTTAGGGAGAAGAAGAAAGAGAGAGAGAGAGAAATCTCAATTTGTTGTTCCACTTGTTGATGCATTCATTGGTTGCTACTTGTGTGTACCCTGACCAGAGATCAAACCCACAAGCTTGGTGTATTGGGATGATGCTCTAACTAACCATGGTACCCAGGCATGGCTAGGACATTATACATTCTTAATATGAACCCTTTGTTGGATATATGTATATCAAATATCTTCTTTTTCTCTTGCTTTTTCACTTGTTTAAAAAGTTTTTATTTACTTATTTTTAGAGAGAGGGAAGGCGGGGGGAGAAAGAGAGGGAGAAAAACATTGATATGAGAGAGAAACATCAATTGGTTATGTGCCCTGACCTGAACCAAACCTGCAACTCAGGCGTGTGCCCTGACTAGGAATTGAATTGGCGACCTTTAAGTTTGTGGGACAACACCCAACCACTTGAGCCATACTGGTCAGGGCACCTTTTCACTTTTTTAAACAGTATGTTTTGATAAACAATGGTTCTTTATTTTGTGGAGTCCAGTTGTTCTCTCTATGTTTAACACGTTTTTGAGTACTATTTTTAAAACCTTAGCTCATTTCTAGATAATATTTTGAAGTGTCAGGATTCTTTTTCTCCCTGGGTTTTACCTTTTCTATGTCTCCCTTTCTGGCAGATAGCAGCCTCTGTACTTCATTGCTTTCTAGGAAGTATGTGGCTGAGCTAGAAGCAGATTAGCTTAAAGTTATTAGAGCTTTCTTTTCTAAAAGCTCAAGTGCATTAAGGAAAATTGTGTTCTTTCACCAAATGGGACTCCGACCAAATTCAAAAGAAATGTCCCTTGAGCTGGGGTAAGAGAAAGTGAGAGAAGTCACCTGGGGCCTGGGCTTTGCTTCCCACAGCCTGCTGGTGAGGCCCTAGAGAAGAATGGCTGCTTTAATGAACTTGAAGGACAGGGATACAAGACCTTGGGTTGCAAACATTACAAGGTATTTCTGTGTTCCAAGGCTGCCACAGAAGCTACAGAGAGACTGCCAGTCTATAAATGCCAATTGGACAATATTCCTCAGTAATAACCTGTGAGAATCCTGCTCAATTCCTATCCAAAGTTTGGCATTACATAAGACCCCAGAACCAGTTAAGGAAGCCCCAAGAGTATAACTTAGACTGACCCTCCTCTAGTCCCAACAGAAGTAGCTCTAACTACTTCCTTATATGGCAGTTTCTGAAGTTTGAGATTTATTTGAGAATAGAGAGCATTAAGAATTATTTAAAGTGTAGATACAGAACATGGTTGGAAATTACTTGATGTGAACTGCAGGTGAAAGTATAATCTTCTTAATAAATTCCAGTTTTAGCCAGCATAGCTTCCTGAATGATCTAGGATTAAAATAATAACATGGTTTAAAATGGAAGATTTTTTTCTTTTTCCCTGAATTGTATTCCTTTCCTTGATCCTCTTAGGGGCTCACTAAACTTTTCTTCCTCCTGTATTTTTCCTTTCAATTAGAAAATGAGCTTTGTTGCTTTCTTTAGATGTAAAAGTGCTCTTAATTTTCCATTATAAAAATTAAAAAACTAATGAATTTGTAAAATATTTTAAATGAATATCTGAACACAGAATAATATTTATAACTTATGTTTGTTATAAAGCTTAGTAATGAAATACCCATGAACCTACCACCCAACTTAAAAACTAGAACATTATCAATAACTTGCATTTATCTGAAAGTTTCTCTCTATCCCATATTATGTATGCCTCTTTACATAACTAACCACTATTTTGAATTTGATATGTATCATTTGTTTTGAAAAGTTATATTTCTTATGTATGTTTTCATAAAAATGTATTGCTTAATTTTTCCTTATTTTTAACTTTATAAATAGATATGCTCTACATAAGTCTGCATCTTGCTCTTTTCACTCAACATTATGTCTAAGATTCAACTGGTTTGTTATATATAGTTGTAGTTCATTTATTTCCAAAGATATACAATAGTCTCTAGTGTGTACCTATCACAATTTATTTTTCTCTCAATGGACATTTGAGTTGTTTTCATGCTTTTGATATTACCAAAAATGTTGCTATGAGCATGTCTCATAGGGCATACATAAAAGACTTTCCAGGATATATACCTAAGATTGGAATGTCCTGGTTGTAGGATATGGGTATGCTCAACTTTACTAGTTAGGTAATACCAATATGTTTCTGACGGGGTTGTCCCAGTTTACATTCTCACCAGCAGTATATAAGCATTCTCTTTCCTGTCATTTTGTAGTGGCAAACTTTTTAACTTTTGGCAATCTAATGAGTGAAAATGGTACCTCATTTAGGTATGAATTTGCCTTATTCTGATTATTAACTGAAGGTGAGTGTTCTTTCATACATTTATTTAACATTCCTGTTTCCCACTCAGAAATGCCTGTCCTTGTCTTTTGCCTATTTTTCTACTGAGTCATTTTTTTCCATGTTGATCTGTGGAAGTTCTTGATTTATATTCTGGCTACCAGTCCTTTATCAAGCATGTGTATTGCAAATTCTCTTCACAATTTACAGCATTGTGATTTCACTTTAATTACATGTGTTTTTTAAAGTTATTTATTTATTTTTAGGGGGGAAGGGAGGGAGGGAAACATCTATGTATGGTTGCCTCTTGCACGCCCCATACTAGAGACCTGGCCCGCAACTCAGGCATGTGCCCTGATGGGGAATCGAACCAGTGACCCTTTGGTTGGAAATCCAGCACTCAATCCACTGAGCCATACCAGCCAGGACAAATTACATGTCTTTTAATGAACCAAAGTTCTTAATTTTAATGTGGTCTGTATTAGTTATTTATCAACATATATTACTTTAAAACTTAACAGCTTAGAAATTTTTCTCTCACATTTTCTGAGGGTCAGGAATTCAAACATGGTTTAGCCTCTGGCTAAGGTCTCTTATGAGGTTGCTCTGTGAAGCTATCAAGTGAGACTCATCTGAGACTGACTAAGGGAAGACCCACTTACAAACTCATCTTTTCCTTTTTATTGAATCTATTGGGGTGACACTGGTTAACAAAATTATACAAGTTTCAGGTGCATAATTCTACGGATAATTTTACAATAATCTGTACACTGTGTTATGTGTTCAGCACTCCAAGTCAAGTCTCCTTCCATCACCATTTATCCCCTCATAACCACCTCCAGCTACCCCCATCCGCCTATCACCACACTGTTGTCCTTGTCCATGAGTTGTTTTTTTGCTCAATCCTTCCACCTCCAAACTCATTTACGTGATGGTCAATAGACTTTGGTGACTTGTAATGGGTGCCTCTTCATATAGCTATGTCATGACATAGTAACTGGATTCTCTCTGGGTGAGCAAGAGAGAGAGAGAGAGAGAGAGAGAGAGAGAGAGAGAGAGAGAGAGAGAGAGAGAGAGAGAGAGAGAGAGAGATTATCCAAGACAGAAGCCAGAAGCCACAGTAAATATATGAACTAATCTCAGAAGTAACATCCTATCACTTCTGCTCTATTGTATTAATTAGAAATAAGTCACTACATCCAGTACACTCCCAAAGTGGGGGATTTTATGAGAGTGTAAAAACCATAAGGAGGGGATCATTGGGACCACCTCAGAGGCTGCCTACTACACACTAAAATTTATCAATTTTATCTTATATCGTTAGTGCTTTTGTATCTTGCTTAAGAAAGACTTCATTGCCACAGAGTAAAATGTATTCTCCAATATATTCTTCTAAATGTTTTTAAGTTGTCAATGCCTTCCAGCCAAAGACCACCAGTGACACATCTCTAATTGAACAAGTTGGGTTCATTACTCATTGTATGAGGAAGAACACACCAGGAGGAACAAAGGAATGTCTCAATAAGACTATACTAGAACAAACCTTCTATTGGAATTGAACTTTGGTTGAATGATTTGGAAGAGGGTCTAAGAAAGTGGAAGTTTGGTTTAGATTGGATGCCATCAGAAGTGAAGGCAATTCTATGACCGAGTATCTCAATAAATCTTATTTATGGGGAAAGAAGAAAAGTATAAGACTAAAGCTGTAATTAGTAAAGAAGTTACTCATTTGGGCCATGAGAGGAGGTGTTTGGTACTTTATGAGGGGCACAGTGCTTAGACAAAATTATGTAGTGACCTTGCCTTTTCTGAATTTATTGTGGTCTCAGAGTAACCTTGTGTAAAGTTGGTATTCTATGTTTATGTCTACATAAGAATAACATGGCATAGATGCATGTGCCAGGCCAGCTTCCGAATATCAGGGACTGCTCTTTTTTTTCTTTCTCAAAATTTTGCCTTTATTTTTTAGTGTGTAATAAGCCTGGAGTTGGATTTTATATATGGTGTAGTATAAGACTCCACTTTTGTTTTTTCTTTTTGTAAATATTTTATTTATTTATTTTTAGAGAGAGGGGAAGGGAGGGAGAAAGGGAGAGAAACATCATCAGTTGGCTGCCTCTTGCACAGCCCTAACTGGGGACCCAACTTGCAACCCAGGCATGTGCCCTGAGCCACCTTTTGGTTTGCAGGCTGCACCCAATCCACTGAGCCACACTAGCCCAGCCAGAGTTTATTTTTTTCTTATGTGTAACCAATTGTGTCACTACTATTTGCTGCCAAATTTTCTAGTCCTTAACTCCCTGTTTTGAGAGTTTTTATGGGTTGTTTGTTTTACAAGTAAAGTTGCTATGGGTTGATTGTTTTACAAATACTTGAGATTGTGTGATATGTTACAGATATCACCCTACTTGGCAACTGGCTAAGTCAGAACCAGGCAGTGTGACTCTAAATTCTGTTCTCTTAATCTGTATGGTATTATACACTGCCTCCCAAGAAGAAACAATGATCTTGATTAAAATGTACTGATCTCACATGGTGCCAGGTGGTATTGTAGAGCTGATGTCACATTCCTTTCCCTCCTCAACCTATTGTAAGTATTGTCCAAACAAAAATCAACAAGGATATTGTGTCATTGAATGACACCCTAGATCAAATGGACTTAACTGATATTTATAGAGCATTTCACCCCAAAGAAGCAAAATATACATTATTTTCAAATGCACATGGATCTTTTTCAAAGGCAGACCACATGGTAGGATGCAAAACAAGCCTCAACAATTTCAAGAAAATTGAAATCACATTGAGCATCTTCTCGGACCACAGTGGCTTGAAATTAGAAACCAACCTCAAGGAAAAAACTCAAAAACATTCAGATACATGGAGACTGAATAACATGTTATTAAATAATGAATGGGTTAACAATGAGACCTTCCATTGTTACAGTAATTTCTTTTCTTAGTCTTCATGACACTGAAAGCTCATAGTGTTCCTCTTATCTCACTGGCTGCTACTTCACAGTGTCTTATGCTGACTCCACTTTTTTCCCCAGCCTCTGATCTTTGCAGTCTTTAGGGCTCAGTCCTCGAACATTTCTCTTGATAATCTCATCTGGTCCTCATGCTTTAACTATCATCTCTATACTACTTTCTCATAAATAGACATCCCTTGCCTCATATCCTGAACTCCACACCTGTATATTCAATTGCCTGCTTGAACATTCCACTTGGATGTCTCTAATTTAGCATGTCCAAAATAGAATTTTGATTTTCCCACCACCACAAACCTGCTACTACTGCAGCCTTCCCCATCTTGGTTAATGAAACTCTATTTTTCCAGTTGCTCAGAGTAAAAACTGAAGAGTCATCCGTGATACCCCCCTTTCCTTCACAATGTACATCAAATCCATTGTCAGGTCCTCTCAGCTCCATCTCCAATATATATCCGAAATCCACCCACTTCTCACCATCTACACTGAGAAATCTTGGGAATCACTGATAAGAAAAGTAAGAGAAGGAGTATTTGTATTTTCCCTAATCAGAGAATAGCACATTGCTCATACACATGGCAAATGAGCCAGGGGTGGGGAGTGAAAAGTATCAGACTGCCTCCTACCATTAATGATAATTGAAATCCACAGTGTGATAAGCTTACTCTTAGTCTCTTTATTCATTTATTCAAAGGAATATTTATTTTTTTCTGATTTTTAAATTTTATTTTTCCTATTTTAAAGAGTTTTTAAAGAGAGGGGAAGGGAAGGAGAGGGAGGGAGAGAAACATCAATGTGTGGTTGCCTCTTGCACACCCCCTCCTGGGGACCTGGCCTGCAACCCAGGCATGTGCCCTGACTGGGAATTAAACTGCATCCCCTTGGTTCACAGGCCCATGCTCAATCCACTGAGCTACACCAGCCAGGGCTAAATTTTATTTTTCAATTACAGTTTATATTCAATACTATTTTGTCTTAGTTTTAGGTGTACAGGATAATGGTTAGTAATCATACACTTTACAAAGAGATCCCCTCGATATTTCTAGTGCCCACCTGGTACCATACATAATTATTACAATATTATTGACTATACTTCCTATGCCGTACTTTACTCTGCACCCATGATTATTTTGTAGCTACCAGTTTGTACTTCTTAGTCTCCTTATCTTTTTCACCCAGTCCCCCGTTTAAACCCTCTCTTCTCTGGCAACCATCAGTCTGTTCTCTGTATCTATGGGTGTGTTTCAATTTTGTTTGTTTATTTTGTTCTTTATATTCCACATATAAGTGAAATCATAATACCCCCTAAGTCCGTCCATGCCATTGCAAATGTTAAGATTCCACTTTTTTTGTGGCCGAGTAATATTCCATTGTATGTATGCACCATAACTGTTTTATCCACTTGTCTGTTGATGGGTACTTGAGTTGCTTCCATATTTTGGCTATTGTAAATAATGCTGCAATAAACTTCTTTCATATATTCTTTCAAATTACTGTTTTGGGTTTCTTCAGATATATATCCAGAAGTGGAAATGCTGGGTCATAATGCAGTTCTGTTTATAATTTCTTGATTACCCACCATACCATTTTCCATAGTATCTGCACCAATCTGCATTCCCACCAACAGTGCATGAGGGTTCCTTTTTCTTCAAAGGAATATATATATTCATATATATATGAATATTCATATATATATATATGAATATTCATACATATATCTCTTCACCTGAGAATATGTTTATTCACTCCAGAGAACGAGAGAGAGAGAAACGTCAACGTGAGAGAGAAACATCGATTGGCCATCTCCTGCATGCAATTCAACCAAGGATCAAATCCGCAACCTAGGTTATGTGCTCCAGTCAGGAATCAAACTGGCAACCATTGGTGTATGGAACAACATTGCAACCAACTAAGCCATCCACCTAGGTCTCAAAATAATTTTTTAAAAACCCTCAGAAGCATCATACACCTTGCCCTCTAAGGAGTTGAAGAGTATTCTTATGCCTTTGTATATTTACATGTGTTCTCTCACCTGTAATTTCTTCCTCATACTTGTATGTATAGCCAACTCTTAAGTTTTCCTTCAAGTTTTAGTCCAAATTTAATTTTCTCTAATAACTATTTATTAAATGGTATCTAGAAACCAGTCTATGGCCTTAGGTGTTAGAGAGATAAAGATAAGATTCGGTCCTTTTTCAAGTAGTTTCACAGGCTGCTATAGGAAAAAAACAGATAGGAATAGATGTGGCAAGGAGTTGTAGATGCTATAACAGAAGTCTAAATAAAGTTCAGCATGGTCATGTCCAGTTCTACCTGAGAGTATCAGCTGAGTGTGGAAAATAAATAGGTTTTCACCAGGTGCAGAGAGAAGTAAGAGAAGAGATACAAAGGTGGAAACATCCTGGTGAATCCAAGAATGTTGAACCATTCAAAATTAATGGGGCATTAGAGTGGTGGTTTGGGTGGTTTGATGAAAATGGTAAAGTCTGAGATGAAGTTGGTGAAGTCTTTAGTGACTAAATCACACACACACAAAAAATGTGAATGCTGAGCTGAAGAACTTGGGCTTTATCTTGTGGGTAAGGAAAAGCCATTGAAGTTTTAATCCAGAGAGTGACCTGGTCAAATTTTCATGTTACAAAGATTCAGTTGTGCCAGCGGTTTTCTGGAGCTGCCTCCTACCGGCTACCAAGAGACAGCTTCTTAAAATTTCAGGAACTTTGCAAGCCAACTGACATGTTAGTAGCTTGAAATCATTCATGATGGGAATATTTACATCATGGAAATCAGCAAATGCTACAAATCATAGCTCTTTTCCTAGAGACACTGTTGTTAAACACTCACCAGGAGACAATTGGAAGTGGTCATCGGGACAAGTGGGTTGAAGGAGGAAAACTGGAATGAAAGAGGCGAATGCAGTAATCAAGAAGAGAGACGTTGAGGCAAATTTAATAATAAAGAAGAGAGTGTGGAGTCAGGAAGGTGGCTGTGGGGATAGAAAAGAGGGGAATGATTTGATAGACCGTTAGTTGTAGAGTCATCAGGACTTATTTGGAGGAACTGAACATGGAGCAGGAAAGACAACTGCAAAGTTCCTGGCTTTGGTCACTGTGTTGATTGTAATGCTACCAGTTAAGGTAGGGCATGTAAGAAAAGAGTTCTGTGAGACCCACTGGATTTTAAGTGCTCATGGTATATTCCCAGGGAGTTGTTTAGTAGGCAATGGGAGATCTGGGTCTGGAGCTCAGGGAAAAAACCTGGGTTGGAAATAAAGATCAGGCATCATCTGCATGAACAGCCATGATCTATGGCCTTTGTTCTATTCCCTGACTTTTTTAAGAATCTCATGCCAGCTCTGGACTTTAGGAGAATGCACATTAACCCTAATTTTATATATTTAATTACACTTAGAATAGTGAATAAATTAATCTTTTCAAATAATTATCTCACTCTCATTTGTTATGCAAAAAATAAGGCCAAGTTCTTAGGGGTAGAGGTTGGGATAGAAAGAAAGTAAAAGGAAAGAAATCAAAATTCTGAAATGAAAACAAAAACAAAAAATCCTCTCTAATTCTACTCAAAAGTCAATTTAAACCAACAATGTATATAAAGAATTATAAACAGGACTCAGTGGCACTTATTCTAGGTATTCATGGCTGGTTCAACATCAGAAAATAATCAGTATGATCCACCATATCAACAAACTAAAGAAGAAAACTCACATGATCATATCAATTGGCACAGTAAAAGCATTTAACAAAATCCAATACCCATTCATGAAAAAACCCTCAGTAAGCTAGGAATACAGGAGAATTATCTTAATTTGATAAAGCAAAAGACTCCTCTGCTTTATAGATGACATAATTGTTTATGTAGAAAATCACAAGCAATCTATTTAAAAAAGGCCCTAGAACTAATGTGTGAATTCAGCAGCAAGGTTGCAGGATATAAGATGAACACACAGAAATTAATCACATTTCTATATACTAACAATAATCATGTACAAATCAATACTAAAAACACAGTATGCCTTATAGTCATTCCAAAGAAAATGAAATAGAGATATACTTAATAAAACATGTACAATATTTCCATGCTGAAAATTATGAACTACTGATAAAAGAAATTAAAGAAGACCTAAATAAAAAGAGAGTAATGCTATATCCATGGATTGAAAAACTCAACATAATAAAGACGCTAATTCTCCTTAAATTAATATATAGGATTATTGCAATTCCAATCAAACTCCTAGCAACATTTTTGTAGCCATAGATCAGCTTATTTTAAAATATATATAAGAAGGCCCAAGCTAAGCAATAGTTTAAAAATCTGGAAAAAGAATAAAGTGAGAGGAATCAAACCACTCAACTTCAAGGCTTATTATACAGCTACAGTAATCAAGACTCACAGTATTGGCAGAAGGATAGACACATAGATCAATGGAACAGAGTAGAGAACCCAGAAATAGACCCACATAAATATACCCAACTGATTTTTTACAAAGGAGCAAAAGTAATTCAATGCAGAGATAGTCTTTCAACAAATGGTGCAAGAGCAATTAGATATCCATAGACAAAATTGCAAACCCTAACTTAAACCTCACACCTTATATGAAAATTAACTCAAAATGAAACATAGATTTTCCCTGTTAAAAGTGTATGGAAGGTGCTCAGTGGAGGGGGAAAAGGGGAAAATTAGGATAACTTTAATAACATAATCAATAAAATATAATAAAAAAGAGTATATGGAAGGAAAAGACAAACAAAAATTCCCCATGACACAATAAAACAACAACAAAAAGAGTATATGGGAAGCAACTAGACTTCAGGTGGTGAACATATAGTAAAGTACACAGATGTTGTATTATAAAGTTGTACACCTGAAATTTCCATAATGTTATTAACCAATGGTACACCAATAATTTTAAAAACAATAAAGAGTATGAAAAGACAAGCTACAGACTGGAAGAAAATATTTGCCATCCATATGTTCAACAAAGAACTAGTATGTAGAATATAATAAAGAGCTCTCAAAACTCAATAGTTAAAAAACCTAATCAATAAAACCAACAAGCAAACAAAATATAACCAGAGACAGTGAAATTAAGAACAAACTGACAGTAACCAGAGGGGAGGTGGGAGGGGATAAAGAGGGGGAAAGGGGAGAAGTTTTCAGGAACACGTATAAAGGACACATGGACAACGCCAAAGGGAGGATAGGATCAAGGGTGGGAGGTGGGAATGACTGGGGTGGGGGGGGGAGTGTGTGTGGGAAAATGGAGACAACTGTATTTGAACAACAATAAAAAAAATTTTAAAGAAAATAACAACAACAAGAAAAAAACACAATTCAACTAGAAGACAGACAAAAGATGTGAGGAGACATTTCACATAAGAGGACATAGAGATGGCAAAGAAGCACCTGAAAAGATGTTCGGTGTCATTAGCTATAAGGGAAATGCAAATTGAAACTACAATGAGGTTTTACTGCAGAACTATTAGAATGTATAAAATAAAAATGGTGACAATGTCCCTGACTAGTTTAGCTCAGTGGGTTTGGGCATTGTCCTGCAAACCAAAGGTTTCTGGTTCAAATCCCCATCGGTGCACATATTTGGGTTGTGAGCCTGGTCCCAGGTTGGGGATGTGGGAGAGGAACCAATCGATGCTTCTCTCACAACCCTGGAAAAGTATTTGGCTATCTCTTAACAAAACTAAATAAACAGCCCTGGCTGATGTAGCTCAGTGGATTGAGGGCCAGGCTGTGAACCAGGGGGTTGTTAGTTAAATTTCCGGTCAGGGCACATGCCTGGGTTGTAGGCTCGGTCCCCAGTGAGGGGTGCAAGAGAGGCAACCATACACTGATGTTTCTCTCCCTTTCTTTCTCCTTCCCTTATGCTCTCTAAAAATAAATAAATAAAATATTTTTTTTAAAAAAAAAACTAAATATACAAGTTTCCTATGACCCAGCAATTGTACTTATAGGCATTTGTCCCAGAGAAATGAAAATTTATTTTCACACAAAAATCTGTGTAGGAATGTTCATAGCAATTTTATCTTTATTTTATTCTTAAGAATTTATTTATTTATTTTTAGAGAGAAGGGAAGGGAAGAAGAAAGAGAGGGAGCCATACATCAACATGAGAGAGAAACATCCATCTGTTACCTCTTAGAGGCACTCCAAACAGGGACTGAACCCACAACTCAGGCATGTATCCTAACCCAGAATCAAACCAGTGACCTTTTGATTTGCAAGATGATGCCCAACCCACAGAGCCACACTGGTCAGGGCAAATTTTATTTTTAATAGCCAAAAGCTAGAATTACTCCAGTTGTCTTTCAATGGGTCAATGATTATGCTAACTGTGGGACTGTAAAAAGGAGTGAACCATTGATACATGCAACAACTTGGGTGGATCTCCATGGAATTATGATAAGTGAAAATAGCCAGTCCCCAAAGTTTATGTACTGTGTGATTTGATTAATAGAAGAGTTTTCAAATGGCAACATTTTATAACTGGAGGACAGATTACTGGTTGCAAGAGTGGGAAAGGGACAGAGTAGGGAGGTGGGGGTGGTCCTAAAACAGCAACATGAGAGGTCCTGTAGTGATGGAACTCTTCTGTATATTGACTGTGGCGGGAGACACCTGAACCTACACAAGTAATAAGATTGTATAGAATTGAATCACACAAACACATAAATGAGTGTTAACAAAACTGAGAAAATCTGAATAAAATCAGTGGATGGTATCAATGTCAATATCCTGAGTGAGATATTATACTATAGTTTTGCAAAATGTTGCCATTGGGGAAAACTAGGCAAACTGTATAAGGGATCTCTCTCTGTATTACTCATCGCAACTGCATGTGAATCTACAATTATGTAAAAACATTTTTCAATTTTAAAATGCTTAAAGTAAATTTAGTAAGAATGCTGCTGCTGTTATTTGTTACAGTTATGGAGTGATCTTCAACATGGCAATCAATTCTAACTTTTTTCATGAAAACAAGAAGAAAAATATAAGCCTAGTTACAAATGTAACCAACAAACCAGACCTCCCACACCTTGCTTTGCTAGATGAGAATGTTATGTCAAGAGAAAGTAGCTTCTCCAAGCTTTTTGGATTGAATTCAGGTTTAAATTGAATTTGTGTTGTTCAAATAAATGAAGTCTAAGCCACTGATCCATTTATATCAGCAACAAAATGATTGCAACTTCATGTTTCAATTTTAAAGGTACCTGGAAGAAGTAACCTTCAAAAACACTTATGTAGCATTTCCAGGTAATTCTACAATTTTTTAACCAGAGAAATTGACTGGGCATTGCCAGTCTGAACTCCAGACTATAAATACTCAACACTAGAAAGTTAGCAGGATTATAGATCTCAATCTGCTGTAAAAACAAAGGGAATCATATGATTCTTCTTGAAAGCCCAAAGTAACTGTAGGCTACAGAAAGTGATATGGGTGGTGGATTTCAAAAATTAAAACAGTCTTCTGAATAGCTCAAAAAAATCTTGAAAAAGAACAAAGTTGGGTACTCACACTTCCTGATTTCAAAACTTACTATTAAACTACAGTAATCAAACCAGTTTGGTAATGGCATAAGGATAGATATCTAGATTCATGGGATGGAATTGAGAATCCGGAAATCAACCCATATATCTAGGGTCAATTGATTTTCAACAGGGTTTCCAAGACCATTCAAAGCAGAAAGAATAGTCCTTTCAAAAAATGGTGCTGGGCCCTGGCTGGGTTGCTCAGTGGATTGAGTGCCAGCCTGTGAACCAAAGTGTCACTGATTTGATTCCCAGTCAGGGCACATGCCTGGGTTGCAGGCCAGGTCCCCAGTGGGGGTGCCTGAGAGGCAACCAAACATTGATGTTTCTCTCCCTCTCTTTCTCCCTCCCTTCCCCTCCATCTAAAAATAGGTAAATAAAATATTAAATAAAAAATAAAATCCTTTAAAAAGTGGTGCTGAGAGAAATGGATATTCACATTCAAAAGAATGAAACTGCACCATTGCTTCACACCATATACAGAAATGTACTAAAAATGGATCAGAAACCTATATAAAAAGCAATATGACAATTAAAACTATAAAATTATTTCAAGAAAACATAGGAGTAAACCTTTATAGCCTTTGAATATAGCAATGGTGCCTTAGGTATGACACCAAACCACAAGCAACAAAATTAAAAAAATAGATATATTAGACTTTATCAAAATTAAAGCATCATCAACCCTCCCCTCTACCTATAGAGCAGTTGATTTGCCAGGCAAATACTGGCAAAGAAGTTCCACAGAGATGACTTTAGGAGAAAAAAATTAAAGCATCAAAGAACACTATCAGGAGAGTGAAAAGACAGCTCACAGAATGGGAGAATATATTTACAAATCATACATCCGATAAGAAACTAGTGTTTAGACTATATAACAAATTCCTGCAGCTCAACAACAAATACAAATTACCCAATTATAAACAAGCAAAGGACTTGATAGACATTTATCCAAAGAAGATATACAAATGCAAATCAAAACCACAATGAGATACCACTTCCCACCTACCAGGATGGCTCTACTTAAATAAAAATAAAGCAGAAATGAACAAGAATTGGTGAGGATATGGAGAAATTCGAGCAGTCATATTTCTGGTGGCAATGTAAAATGGTGCAGCCACTGTGGAAAACACTTCAGTGATTCTTCAACAAGTGAAGCATAGAATTACTATGTGACCCAGAATTTCCACTCCTAGGTACATAGCCAAAAGATTTGAAAACAGGTTTTCAAACAAAACCTTGTATACAAATATTCAGAGCAACAGTATTCACAAAAAACAAAAGGTAGAAACATCTTAGATGTCTCCAAACTAATGAGTAGATAATCAAACGACACTATATCCATATATTGGAGTATTATTCAGCCATTAAAAAGGAACAAAGTACTGATACATGCTACAACATGGATGAACCTTGAAAATGTTATGCTAGATGAAGAAGCCAGACACAAAGGACCGCATAGAAAGAAAAAGCCACATAGTGTATGGTGTATGATTCCATATGTATAAAATATCCAGAATAGGCAAATCCAAAGGGATAGAAAGTGTATTTTTGTTTTTAGCAGCTGGAGAGGTGGAGGAACCAATGGGGGTGACTGATTAATGGACATGGGGTTTTCCATTAGGGATAATGAAAATGTTCTGGAAATAGTGGTAATAGTTGTACTTAATGCCACTGAATTGTACACTTTAAAATAGTTAAAATGGTAAATTTTATGTGTTTTTTACCACAATAAAAAAATGGGAAAAAAAGAAAGAATAAAAAACAGAGATCTTGCCGACACAGTTAAATTGAATATAATTGTCCCCTAAGCCACTATGTAGGATAGTACATGACATACCAAATAGGGTAAGCAATAGTCCAGAAACTTGTGAGTCCTTCCAGAGGTGGTAAAATTGACAGCATAAGCAAGTTTCAATAGTTTAAACGTGGAAGCTATTGGGATGAAGATAGGACTATCCCCCTTATAAAATAACCTAAAAACACTCATATATGTGCCAGAAACTGTTCTAAGCCCTTAACAAAATTAAAGTCATGGTATCCTTGTAACAACCTTATGAGTAAAGTGCTATTATTATCTCCATGTGGTACCACGTCTGGATTGATCATGAAGCCACTAAGGAGTAGAATTGCATTTGTTTTCTATTGCTGCATAATAAATGACCATAAACTTAGTGCCTTATAACATCAGGCACATTTATTTATTATCTCCAGTGTCTGTGGGTCAAGAGTCTCAGCACAGCTAAGCTGAGTTCTCTGCTTCAGAATCTTACCAGGTGGCACTACAGGCGCTGGCTTCTTCAGAACCAGCAAGGTCCCTCTGACTCCAGTCTCCTAAGGCAGAATCATGTATAACATTTTCAGGGGAGTGACAACCTATACTCTTTGCCATGCTCTGTTGGTTAGAAGTGAGGTATAAGGCTCTGGCTGGTGTGGCTCAATGGCTTGAGCACCAGCCTGCAAACCAAAGGGTCACCAGTTCAATTCCCAGTCAGGGGCACATGCCTGGGTTGTGGGCCAGATCCCCAGTGGGGAGTGCCTGAGAGGCAACCACACATTGATGTTTCTCTCCCTCTCTTTTTCCCTCCCTTACCCTCTGTCTAGAAATAAATAAATAAAATCTTTTTAAAGAAAGAAGTGAGGTATAAGTTCTGCCTGAACAACTGTACAGACATCTGGAGGTGGGAATTTGAGGAGATTATCCTTGAGTCTATCTGCCACAATGATTACATAAATCAATACAATTCTGGGCCTCAGAGAGCCAAGACTTAAAAGAATTTTGAAGGATTTTTGAAACTAAAAAAATTTAAAAGAAAAAAATTTCCCAAGGAGATCTGTCCTCAGCTTGGTGATAGGAAGACTCTCTAGGCCCATTGCTTTCTTGACCAGTTTTGGCTCTTGCTCTGGTTTTGGCTTTGTATTTCCTGCCAAGATGGCCACACCAGCCAGTACCTTTAAGGACCTCACCACCTCCCTTCCATGGCCTCATGGAAATTGTCAAGTGATTGCTTCAGACGGTCTCCTACGTCATTGTCTAAAAACATGACAGTTGTTGTTTTTAGGGCTATCCAGTTTCATACTTTCCACTGTGTGTAGTCTCAGCAGGAGGGGAATTCCGACCACCTGCTTCCCTCCCACTGCTGGTTCTTGTTACAAAAGCTAATGGGGCCAGATCTTTTTTTATTTTACCTCCCCTGGTATAGACACCATATAGGTACTTGATCCAAATTTGGCTCTCTTTTAGGACTTTGAATCCTGAATGAGTGATGCAGTGAGGGAGGAAACTTTGGAAGTGAGAGTGCTTGCTGCAATTCCAATGATATTACAATTTTTTTCCTTCCCAGTCCTGAGGATCAATCATCAAAGAAACTTGTGCTATAGGTAGTAATGTGGGACTTAATGGAACCGAGAGTATACTACATCTGTTCCCTAAATATCAGCTTTGAGACTGTTTAGCTGAGGCTGCACTTTTTGTTACCAGAGAAAAAACATAGATTAATCCATTCAACACACATTTATTCAGCATTTGCTTTGGGCCAGGCACTGTGCTAGATGCTGTAGTTACAATGAAGTACAAGGCAGACGTGGGGTCAGCTCTAATTAGTTTGCTTACTGGTAAGACAAGGCAGCTCTTTAATAAACAAGGTAACTTCAGAGAATAGTAAGTTATGTGAAGAAAATAAAAAAAGAAAAATGCACTAAAGTGTGACTTGGGGGTTGGAGTGGGAAGAAACATGTTAGGTAGTCAGGAAAGGCCTCTTTAAGGAGACGGTATTCGAGCTGAGACCTGAGGATGAAGAGTTGGGGATGTGGATATCTGGAGGAAAAGAATTCCAGGCAGAGGGAATGGTTTGGGTGTGTTTGAGAAACTGAAAGATGTCCAGTGCAGCTGGGATAGAGTGACTGGGGTTGGGGGTTAGGAGTTAAGATTATAGTGAGCCCTGACTGGTGTGGCTCAGTGGATTGGGCAGAGTTTTCCAAACCAAAAGGGGACTGGTTTTATTCTGGTCATGGCACCTGCTGGGTTGTGAGCCAGGTCCCTGGTTGGGGGGTGGGTATGGGAGAGGCAACCAATTGGTGTTTCTCTCCCCTTCTTTCTCTCTCCCTCCCTATATCTAAAAACAAATAAATAAAATATTTAATAAAATATTATACTAGTATTGGGAGGCCAGATAAAGTGGGGCTTTCTAGGCCACTATAAGGAAAAGTCCTTTTGACTCAGTGAAATGGGAGCGGTGGAGAGTATTTTGAATAGAAGAGGGGTGTGATCAACTTAGGTTTTCACAGGAGTGCTTTGGCTGCTGAGAGAATAGGTTAAAGGAGGCAAGAGTGAAAGCAAGAACAAGGTCACTGTTTAGGTGCTGTGTACCTATCATTGTATGACTGAAAAAATTGCATCCTCCATGGCACTTGCCTTGGAAAAAAGGGCCTTTGTCTAAAGAGAAAGATGCCCCTTTTTCCTGTAGATGCATCCCCACACCAGGGTGCATGACAGCACCAGAATTCAGGCTGGACTTCAGCCCCTGTTGGGCCCCTCTGCCAGATACCCTAGTGCAGTGCACAAGACACAACTGTCTACCACCCTGATCAAAGAGACTGGGAGGCGGCTGTTGCAGTAATCCAGATGAGAGAAGATGATGGCTCGGCTCAGGGGGCAGCAGGGTGGAGGAAGGAAAATGCGCAAGGAGTATGCTGAGGAATCCTTAGCCCTGGTTCCCAGCCTTAGCCCTAGAAAGAATTTGAGTGATATTGTTCCTCTAAAAGCAGCTCTACTGACCAGCAAACATGTGAGCTTAGACTCATTCCAGCCCCAAGGGAGGGACGGGGGTGGTTACTCTGGGAGAGGGAGGAGCCTTGGCCCCAGCAAGGATGACAGACAATAGGCTGTCTTCCCAAGGGAATCCAGGAGCAGTTGTGCATCTCTGCAAATTGTGAGAAATGAGGATATGAATCCTTCCTTAATGTTATAAGGTTGTGAGAATCAAATATACTCATATATTCAAAACAGCTAAAGTGGACCTGGCACTTAGTAAACACTAGGACTAAGTAGTCCCAAGGAATCTTAGACAAATCACTTCCCTTTCAGAGACTCAGTTTCTTCATTTGTACAATGAATACAGTATTTCCTGCAAAGGTGAAGTTGATGGAGCAAATAGAATAAAACCCTGTATGTGAGGGAAGCTCTTGGAAAGCTGGCCATCTGGTAACTGGTGACATCATGTCGTTGCGGCCTGTCTTTCTCTCCTCACTGACCCATTAGCCTAGTTCTTGTCCCTTTTGCCAGGACTTGTGAAAAGGCCTTCTAGCTGGTTACTCCCACCTTTGGTCTCCTTGTTGCCTGATCTAGTTTTCCTGAATCTCTGCTCTAGGTATGTCTGCCTTTGTTTCAAACCTACATTGGCTCCCTAAAACCCACCAGATTTGTAAGGACAGGTGATAGTTAGGTGCCCTGCAAGTACTTGGACATGACAGAAATGAGATTGCCCTGAAAATTTAGTGGAGTGGTACTCAGAAAATGGTGATCATTCCTCTACATGGGGGTTAGAAGAGCCCATTCTACGCACTTTTCTTTACTCTTTCTGGTCTTCCTTTATTTGTGTCTCTACTTCCCTTTGTCTTTCTATGACCTTTTCTCCTTCCTAGCCTCCCTTTGTGTTGCCCCCTTTTCTTTGCTGTGATTCAAATTTCTGCTTTTCGGTTTCTCTGGCTCTCTCTTCTCTTCAATAGGTTGCTCTTTGGGTCAGTCTAACTCTCTACCCACCCCACCCCCATCATCAACCCCACCCCCAGCTCTGTCTCCTGTGTCCACCCCACCCCCCTCTACCCTTCCTCCGTTCTCCCCTGTTTAAGGATGAGCAACTTCTGAGAATCTGGCGCTTCCGCAGCTGTTCTGAGCTACTGGGGCCTCCCACCTCCCAGGCCTTATGAATAAGGCTGACCCTCAGGAGGGACCAAGGGGGAGGGGTAGCAGGAAAAAGGGGGCGTTGTTACACTTTTGGTTTCCTTTTTTGCCTTTCATTTTGGAGGGGAAGAGTAAAAAAAAAACAGGAATCTAAAATCTTCCTCTTTTGTCTTGCCCCAGATGCAATTAATGATGGTCTAAGAGCTTGGTTGACTTTCTAGGAAAGAAAACTCCTCTAAGAAACCACATCATTTAAACACTAGGTTTGGCTGGACCACAGCATCTGATAAGACAGTGAAAACAGAAAAGGCTTTTAAAACCAATTTAACCCACACGCAAATGTAATTCTAATGAAGAATCGATAGTCTGGTGGATCATTTTCCCTGTGACTCCTTGGAGGAGCTTAAAGAGACTCTCAATCAATGGGGTAGATAGTAAATAAAATGTTCTTTTTGAAATAAATTGAGTTGATTTAATGACAAAGATTAAGTAGATAATAGCCAAAGTGGTACTTGGTCTTGGCAAACATTCTAAGGTGGTTCTCCAGTGGCTGCTGCTTAGGAAACACTGATCTAATGAAATCAATATTTAACAAGAGATGGCCAAATGCCTACACAAATTCATCAGGGCTATGAACCCATCTGAAGGAAGAAGGCTGCCTACACACAAGTGTGCCCAGCATTTGAAAGAAGAGAAGCAGACTTGAAGAGTATGACTAGTCATGTCCAGGGGAGAGAGATTTGAGGATATTGCTTATTGATTTATAGTTGCCCAGACCGACTTCTTCACTTCCGTTCTTGTCTTTAGGGAATACCCTCTGACCTACTCTACCAGGCTCTGTAAGTTGCCCCCGTTCTTCCAAACTGTCAGGGCCTTGCTTTGGTTCCAGGACCCACTCTTTTCCTATGTGACTCAGAACTGATTCCTGATTGATTTAAGCCAATGGTTCTCAAAGTGTGGTCTGGAACTCCGGGAGTGGGGCAGGAATCCCCAAGACCCTTTCTTTCAGACTATAAGTTTAAAACTCTTTATAATGTCTTTTTATTTTCTTTCTGCAAGCTTTCCATTTTCATTGTGAAAAATCAGAAAAGATATGTTTCAGAAATTTTTATTGAAGTCAAATATTTATAAGAAAGGCTTTATGTTTTTTTGATCATTGTGATCTTTAATTTTATTTGGTTATTTATTATTTTCCCTTTTTCTTTTTTAATAGTTTATTTTTATTATATTTTTCCATTACCATTTATCCCCCTTATACCCTATTCCACCTCCGCCCACACCCTCCCTGCTGAAATCACCACACTGTTGTCCATGTTCATGAGTTCTTTCTCCTTTTTACTCAATCCCTCCACCCCATAATCGACTGACTAGCTATCATCTCGCTCTCCATGTATGAGTCTGTGCCTATTTTTCTTGTTAGTTCAGTTTATTCATTAGATTACACATATGAGTGAAATCACATGGTGTTCATCTTTCTCTGAATGGCTTATTTCACTTAGCATAATGTCCTCCAGGTCCATTCACACTGTTGCAAAGGGTAAAACTTTCTTTCTTGTGGCCTAGTAGTATTCTATTGTGTAAATGTACCATAGCTGTTTCATCCACTCATCTACTGATGGACACTTGGGCTGCTTCCCATGATGTTATTTTCCTTTTTCACTCTTGTTATTTCACAAGTATACAGTAGAGTTTTCCAGAGGTTACATGACATATCATGATGCCATCATTCTGATGGTGAATAGAATGTGTTTGTGTATCCTCATACTTTATAGAACTCTAATGTTTAACATATAAGTAATGTGTTTTTACAGACTAATTTCATTTGATCACAGTATTACTGTGTTGTTACTAGCTATCTTCAGCTATAGCTGCTATAATATCTGTAACCTTATCATCATCCAACATATCACTATTTTGAAATCCTAAAGTTTTCCTTGCATCTGCATAAAAATACACAAGTTATTACATTTTGTTGTTTTGTTTTACAATCATTTTTTTATTTTGAAATTTTTTAGAACATTTTATATCTTTATTTTTAAAGAGAGGGGAAGGGAGGGAGCAAGAAAGGGAGAGAAACATCAGTGAGTGGTTGCCTCTTTTGCACCCCCTATTGGGGACCTTCTGGGGTGCCAGAAGGAGAAGACAAAGCAAGAAATGGAAAACTTATTTGAAAACATAATGGAGAACTTCCCCAATCTCGCAAAGGAAATAGACTTCCAGTAAGTCCGGGAAGCTCAGAGAGTCCCAAAGAAGTGGGACCTAAGGAAGCACACACCAAGGCCTGTCATAATGACACTATCCAAGATTAAAGATAAGGAGAGAATCTAAAAAGCAACAAGAGAAAAGAAGACAGTTACCTACAAAAGAGTGCCCATAAGACTATCAGCTGATTTCTCTAAAGAAACCTTGCAGGCAAGAACACACTAGAAAGAAGTATTCAAAGTCATGAAAGGCAAGGACCTACATCCAAGATGACTCTATCCAGCAAGGCTATCATTTAGAATGGAAGGGCAGATAGAGTGCTTCCCAGATAAGATCAAGTTAAAGGAGTTCATCGTCACTAAGCCCTTACTGTATGAAATGTTAAAGGGACTTATCTAAGAAAAAGAAGATGATCAAAAATATGAACAGTGAAATGACAACAAACTCACAACTATTAACAACAGAACCTAAAAAACAGAAACAAAGACAAACTAAGCAAACAACTAGAACAGGAACAGAATCACAGAAATGGAGATCACATGGAGGGTTATCAGTGGGGAGGGGGAGGAGGACAGGGGGAGCATGGGGGAAAAGGTACAGGGAATAAGAAGCATAAACATTAGGTGCAAAATAGAAAGGGAGAGGTTAAGAATAGTATAGGAAATGTATAAGCAAAATGACTTATATGTATGACCCATGGACATGAACTAAGGGAGGGGAATGCCCGTGGGAGAGGGAGTGTGGGGTGAAGGGGAATAAAGGGGAGAAAAAATGGAACAATTGTAATAGCATAATCAACAAAATATACTTTTTTAAAAGATTTTATTTATTTATTTATAGAGAGAGGGGAAGGGAGTGAGAAAGAGAGAGAGAAACATCAATGTGTGGTTGCCTCTCACGTGGCGTCCACTGGGGACCTGGCCTGCAACCTAGGCATGTGCCCTGACTGGGAATCAAACTGACGACCCTTGGGTTTGCAGCCCGAGCTCAATCCACTGAGCTACACCAGCCAGGGCAAAAATATACTTTAAAAAATACATTTCTCAGTTTTAATTTCTATTATTATAAAAATTGGCAGCTATTGCTCCTATAAACCAAAGTTCTTTGAGATCCTCAATAATTTTTAAGAGTATGAAGATGTCCTAAGGCCAAGAAGGTTGAGAACTGTTCATTTAAGCCAATTGTAGAGGTCTTACTTCTCTTTTTATCAATTGGCTAAAGAAGGAGAATATGACACAATTCTGATTTGTGAGACAGACAGGAGGTCCACTGGTATTATGGAAAAGGCTTCCTTGATCTGAAAAGAAAACATACAAGGAAGCACCCTTTCCTTGAGTTCTCTTTTCATAGTGCCCTATCAAGAAGTGATGCTGAGGCTAAGCAGCCAGCAGGGCAAGGCATCTTCTAAAAACAAACTCAGTGCCCTGAGTTTCACAGAATGGCAAGGTAAAAAGGACTGGGACCTTGAGGTACTGAATTAAACAACCCCGAAGGATCCCTACCTTCAGACTTTGTGTTTTGTAAAATAATACATTTTGCCCTGGCTGGTGTAGCTCAGTGGATTGAGCACAGGCCTGTGAAGCAAGGGGTCGCCAGTTCCATTCCCAGTCAGGGCACATGCCTGGGTTGCAGGCCAGGTCCCCAGTAGGGGACACATGAGAGGCAACCACACATTGATGTTTCTCTCACACTCTTTCTCCTTCCCTTCCCCTCTCTCTGAAAATAAATAAATAAAATATAAAATAAAATAATACATTTCTTTGTTATTTAAGCCAGTTGAGTATGGTTTGAAGTTACTTGCACCTTAATAATTAATTAACTAATATACCCATTGTATCTATATTTAGTGGGACACTAAAACCCACTGTGAAACCTGAATAGGCTATACATTACCTTGTTTATCTCTAGTGTGTTGAGGAGAGCATGCTTAAAACCTGAGCTTAGCCAACCAGATGCTATCTTTCCATTATGAGCAGGGAATACAAGGATGAGGGGAGAGCATGCAGTTGTTCACTCCCCATAGCATTCCTATGGCTCCATTATTTTCTGTCCTGACCTCAGCCACATCCTCCAGTCGCACATGGATTGTACAAGCACAGAGCTGAATTCTGTCATTTGCAACCAACATTAACAGAGATGCAAGATCAGAGAGAGAAAAACACCAGTCATGAAGAGGTGCTCTCTGCTTCATTTTGTTTTATCAGGCAAATATCACTCAAGACTCCATCTTTCTTGGCACTAGTTCTCTGCTCAGCCAGCCTCCATAAATTAATTAAATGGCATCTGTTTTGTGGAGTAATTGACTGTACTGTTTGCTTGTGTCATCTAGCTCTGAGTTGGATCAGCTCTGTGTGTTCTTCAAAGTCAGGTTTCAAGGCACATTGCTGAGGCTCACAGGCCTTAGACTGTAGAAGGTGAGGAGCTTGAATCAGCAATGAATAGGTCATTCATTCAGATAGTGAGCAAATGTTTACTGAATATCTAACTGTTCTAGGATAGTGATACAGCAGTAACCAAACAGAAACTCCTTGATTGGAGCAGAACACGTGTCCTTGTGGAGCTGACATTCTAATTGGAGGCATAGGCATGAAACAATAGATTGTAGAGGTGTTTAACTACAATAAACATTAGGAAGGAAAATTACAGGGTGCCTTGAAAATGTGCAATTGGGCCTCAAGCTGGCCTGTAGTGTCAAGGGGGGGTGTGCTGTGAAAAAGGGACATTCACAATTTTCACAACTAGGCAGAGAGAGTAATATCTTGTTGAGGTCCATGTTGGTATGATAGGGAACAGAAAGAAACTCCTGGTTATTGGAGCACAATGTGAGGAGAAGAATGAGAATAGAGAGGTGTCAGGGGTCAGAAGCGACCTTGTAGGCTAGCCTTTCCTTTTTATTTTTAATTTATTTTTAACTTTTAAAACTGATTTGAGAGGGAGAGAGAGAGAGAAAGAGAGAAAGAGAGATTTGTTGTTTCATTTATTGATGCATTCATGGGTTGATTCTTGTATGTGTCCTGACCAGAGATTGAATTTGCAATGTTGGCATATCAGGATGACACCCTAAACAACTGAGCGACTTGGCCAGGGTTTGCCCTTCTTTTTTAATATTTTAATTGTGGTAATATACACATAACAATATTTACCCTCTTAACCACTGTGAAGTGCACAGTTCAGTGGCATTAAGTACATTCACACTGTTGTGCAGCCACGAGCACCATCCATCTCCAAAACTCTTTTCTTCCGGTAAAACTGAACCTCTATACTCATTAAACAGTAACTTTTCACTCCCCCATCTCTCTAGCCCCTGGCACCCAAATTGTACTTTCTGTCTCTATAAAATTGCCTATTCTATATCCCTCATAAAAGTGTGATTATACAGTATATGTCTTCTTGTGACTGGCTTATTGCACTTAGCATAATGTCCTCAAAGTTTATCCATGTTATAGTATGAATCAGAAATCTCTTAACCTGTGATTCTGCAGCTTCTTGGACCCACGTTAATTAGCAAGCTTGTAGGCCATGTTAAAACCCTAAAGATAAGAAAGATCTTGAAATCTTAATCTTTCTGCTTCTCTTATTTGCCTTACCTCTTCTAACTCTTCTAATACAACAAGAACATCCATATTTGTGTTAGCTTCCCAGGGCTGTCATAACAAAATATCATAAACTGGATGGCTGAAGATAACAGAAATTTATCCTCTCACAGTTTATGAGGCCAGAAGTCCAAAATCAAGGTGGCGGTGATCTAGTTCCTTCAGGAGGCTCTGAGACAAAGTCTGATCCATGCTTTTCTCCTAGTTTCTGGAGGTCACTGGCAATCCTTGGTGTTCCTTGGCTTTTAAATCCATCACACTAATCTTTGTCTACATCTTCACATGGTCTTCTCCCTGTGTGCCTGTCTTTCGTGTCCCTCTGTCTAAAATTCCCTCTTCTTATAAGGGCACGAGTCATTCTATTGAGGACCCATTCTGATCCCATATGACCTTTCCTTAACTTGATTACACCTGCAAAAACCATATTTCCAAATAAGATCACATTCATAGGTTCTAGGTGAACAGAAATTTGGGACAAAGACAATATTCAGTGCAGTACGTTGTCTCTAAGGGAATTTGAAGTTAAGATTGTTAGAGAAGGAACATAGAGAGAAAGAAGTAGAAAACATTCCATTATTTTGTTTCGTTTTGCTCCTGATTTAGACTTTTGTACAAAGTTAATGCACTTTGTACAAATTGCACTTTGTACAAATGGAGCAGAACAACTTATAATAAATATTTTAAAGAAAGAGAGGGAAATAAGAGCCCTTGTGGGACTCTACCACCACCAGTTTTTTCAATTGTGTACATTAATTTTTAGTTATATTTTATTGATTATGCTATTACAGTTTTCCTGATTTTTCCCTTTTGCCTCCCTCCACCCAGCACCCCCCACTCCCTCAAGCAATCCTTCCACCATTGTTCACATTAATGGGTCATGTGTATAAATTCTTTGGCTACTCCATTTCCTCTACTGTACTTTACATCCCCAGGGCTATTCTGTAACTACCTATTTGTACTTCTTAATCCCTTTACCTCTTTACCCATTCCTCCACACCCTCCTACCATCTACAACCAAAAAAAAAAAAAATGCTCTGAGTATCCATGATTCTCTGTTCTTCTTTGCTTAGTTTGTTTTTACATTCAATTGTTTTTTAAATACTTATTTTATTGTTGTTCAAGTACAGTTGTCTGCATTTACCCCCCACCTCTCCCCCTCACCCAGCCATCCCCATTTCCCTCCCCTGCTTCTACCACCCACCTTGGTTTTGTCCATGTGTCCTTTATAGTTGTTCCTGAAAACCCTTCCCCCTCCCCTGCATTGTCCTGTCCCATCTCCCCTCTGGTTACTGTCAGATTGTTCTTAATTTCAATGTCTCTGGTTATATTTTGCTTGCTTATTTGTTTTGTTGATTAGGTTCCATGTAAAGGTGAGATCATATGGTATTTGTCCCTCATCACCTGGCTTATTTCACTTAGCATAATGCTTTCCAGTTCCATCCATGCTATTGCAAAGGGTAGGAGCTCCTTCTTTCTCTCTGCTGCATAGTATTCCATATTCACATTTTATTGTTCATAGTTTTGATCCTCTTTTCCTTAAGTATGTCCCTTTAACATTTCATATAATATTGGTTTGGTGATGATGAACTCCTTTTGTTTTTTTCTTGTCTGGGAAGCTCTTTACCTGCCCTTCAATTCTAAATTATAGCTTTGCTGGGTACAGCAATCTTGGCTTGTAGGTCCCTGCTTTTCATATTTCTTGCCAATCCCTTCTAGCCTGCAAAGTATCTTTTGAGAAATCAGCTGACAGTCTTATGGGAACTCCCCTGTAGGTAACTCATTTCTTTTCTCTTGCTGCTTTTAAGATTTTCTCTTTTTCTTTAACCTCTGACATTTTAATTATGATGTGTCTTGGAGTGGGCCTTTTTGCATCCATTGTGTTTGGAACTCTCTGTGCTTCCTGGACTCAAATGTCTATTTCCTTCAACAAATTACGGAAGTTTTCTTTCATTATTTTTTCAAGTAGATTTCCAATTTCTGACTCTTTCTCTTCTCCTTCTGGCACCCCTATGATGTGAATGTTGGACCTCTTCAAGTTGTCTCAGAACATTCTCTTTTCTTCTTCTTGTTCTGATTGATTGTTTTTGTTACCTTATGCTGTAAATCATTGATCTGATTCTTGGATTCATCCACTCTACTGATGTTTCCCTGTAAATTGTTCTTTATTTCAATCAGTGTACCCTTCATTTCTGACTGAATCATCTTTATGCTGTGGAGTTCCTCGCTAAGTTCCTTGAGCAACCTCATAACCAGTGTTTTGAACTCTGCGTCTGATAGATTGCTTACCTCTATTTCGTTTAGTCCTTTTTCTAGAGTTTTGATCTGTGATTTGGGCCATGTTTCTTTGTCTCCTCATTTTGGCAGCCTCCCTGTGTTTGTTTTTGTGTATTAGGTAAACCTGCTTTGACTCCGTGTCTTGGTAGTGTGGTCTAATATAGTAGGTGTCCTGGAGGGTCCAGGGGCACAGCCTCCCCTATCACCCAAGCTGCATACTTGAGGTGCTCCCTTCACGTGGGCTGAGTACACCCTCCTCTTGTAGTTGAGTCTTGGTTGCTGTTGGCAGATCAATGGGAGGGATGTACCCAGGCCAGTCAGCTGCAAGGACTGGCTGTGACCACTGACCACCAAACTCTGCCCTCCATGGAGAATCAGCTGTGCAGGGGCAGGGTGGTGGTGCTCTGATGTGGTCTGTAGCTGTGCACTGGGTGCAAAGGTCCTGGGGTTTCCTGGGTGGTGCAGGACAAGATTGGCCCCCACCTGGGTTTTGCCCAGGGTCACCCTGCCTGAGTTACAAAGCAATTTGAGATGGCTGCTACTTGTGCTGGGCTTGGAGATTCCAGGCGAAGCCAAGCTCTGAATCTAGGCTGCTAGTTCTGGGCCTGGTGCTCACTGAGGCCAGCTGCTGCTTTCTGGGGAGGATTTAGGAAGTTGTGAAGCAGAAGCCAAGACCAGCCATTCTTATGGAAAAGCAGCATGGGTGGGCCCAAAAACTGGGTGCAGCAGAGCCTCTGGGTTTGCCCAAGGTGGGTATGTCCAAACAGTGTCAGCCAGGTTGATGGAGTCTCAGATATGGCACCAGCCTGCTGGTTGTGTGGGGAGAGTGTTTAGAAAAAGGACAATGGCTTCTGCTCACCTTGATGCCAGACACTTCAGTTCCTTCCTGTGTGCCACTGGTGCCTTTCAAGCTACTACCCTGGTGCTGGAGCTCAGAAGGAGTGAGTCTGAGTAGGTGACTCTGTGTGTGTGTTCTTTCAAGAACTGCTTGAGACTATAGCAATTTCTTCCACCAACTCAGGCCCCGCTGGTGTTTAGCCCGAAGTTGTAGGGACTCATCTTCCTGTCACTGGAACCCTGAGCTGGGGGGCCTGGTTTGGGGCTGGGATCCCGAAGTCCCAAGATATCCCTCCCAAATTTTTATCCACCATACATGGGTGTGGGGCCAGCCCTTTCCATACATTCACTCCACCTACCAGTCTGGATGGATGTGATTTCTTTAATTCCATAGTTGTCAGCCTTCCATTCAACTCAATTTCTGCCAGTCCTGAGTGATGGCTGTTCTATATTTTAGTTGTAATTTTGATGTGGTTGTGTGAAGAGGCAAGCCATGTCTGACTACACTGCCATTTTGCCGTGAGTCCCTGCCAGTTACTACTTGAGAGCCACTTGATCTGATAAGAGGAATAAAAGTGTAGTGACAGTGATCTTAGAGGAAGTCAAGAGGCCTAAGAAGAAAGGATTGAATAGGGTCATCATAAAGAGGAGCAGGAATAGTGTGAAAACAGTGTCAAGCAGTGTTGGTGGAATCTCAGGGAAGCCACCAGTGAAAAGAATTGCCCCTGGTACATGCAGCAATGAGAATGGCTATGGACCCCAGCAGGGCAGTGTATAGTAGCGTAAGGGCCTAAAATACATAGGAAATCTGGCCAGGTAAATGAGATTCTGCCAAGAATCTTTAAAGATATTAAGAGATATTCTGGATTTTCCAGGTGGCTAGGAAATGAGCCACTTTATGAGAATGTTAAAGAAGTAGGAGATCCTATCAGGTTTACGTTTTGGGTACATCCAGGCAGAAAGCATATAGGTGACTTTTGGATTTGTCCAATATGAATGCCTTGTCTTGAAGCCACTACAACATTGTTACCTTATCAAATTCATTTATTCAATAAATGTTTGTTAAGCACCTGCCACGTATTAGGTTCCGGGGATGCAGAGATAGGTAAAACAGGCAAAGTCCCTATCATCCTTGGTGTTTTCTGGTTGGAAAGAGAGACTCAGAAGTAATAATTAAATAAAAATAGATGTAGACTCTATGAATAACTTTACAACTTTTTTGTGACAGATCCTGCCTCAGGTTTATTTGTATAAATACCACAGGAGGATATCAACCTCATGCATATAGCAGCTCAGGTGTCACACCACTCCTTTCATCCCCACATCAGCAGACAGAGACCTCTACTCTGGATCCTCCACAGGGGTTTGGCACTTTTGGAAGCCTGAACAAAAGCCTGAGCCAGAGCTCAAGCATGATCCACAGCTGCAGCCACAGTCTGGGCCTTGGTTTGAGCCTTTGTCCGGCACTGTCAGAGTCCCATGGCAATGCACGCATGAGCACAGTTCCAAGCCTGGGGTGAGCAATGTAAGCAAGTTGACTGAGCTTTGTGGCTGCTGCCCTTTGGGATCTTGGACTTGACCTCCTGGGGCTTTACCAGGGCCTTGATAGCCTCGGCACATATGCTTATGGGCTTGGCATTGTTGCCCTTCATCCTCTCAGGCCCTTCTTGTTGTGCTTGTTGGCAAGGTGCATGTTGTTCTGGAATTTGCGTTCTAACCTCTTAAGAGATTTGTATCTTTGTGATTGAGGTTTCTTTTTTATTATATGTATTTTATTGATTATGCTATTTAGTTGTCTCAATTTTTCCCCTTTGCTCCTTCCACCTGCTACCCCCCTTCTCTCCAGCAATGCTCCCCTAGGTTCATGTCCATGGGTCTTGCATATAAGCTCTATGGCTTCTCCATTTCTTATGCTACTCTTAACATTCCCCTGTCTATTTTTTACCTACCAACTATGCTTCTTAATCTCTGTGCATTTTCCCCCATTCACCTCCTCCCCACTCCCATCTGATAATCCTCCAAATGATCTCCATATCTATGATTCTGTTCCTGTTCTGCTTGTTTGCTTTGCTTTTTTTTATTCAGTTGTTGATAGTTGTGAATTTGTTGGCATTTTAATGTTCATACTTTTGATATTTTTAAAATATATTTTATTGATTATAGTGTTACAGTTGTCCCATTTTTTTCTCCCCTTTATTCCTCTCCACCCCGCACTGCCTCTTCCACCAGCATTCCCCTCCCTTAGTTCATGTCCATGGGTCATACATACAAGTTCTTTGGCTTCTCCATTTCCCATACTATTCTTAACCTCCCCCTGTCTATTTTCTACCTACCATTTATGTTTCTTATTCCCTGTACCTTTTTTCCCATTCTCCCCCACCTCCCTCCCCACTGATAACCCTCTATGTGATCTCCATTTCTGTGATTCTGTTCCTGTTCTAGTTGTTTGCTTAGTTTGTCTTTGTTTCTGTTTTTCAGGTTCAGTTGTTAATAGTTGTGAGTTTATTGTCATTTCACTGTTCATATTTTTGATCATCTTCTTTTTCTTAGATAAGTCCCTTTAACATTTCATACAGTAAGGGCTTGGTGATGATGAACTCCTTTAACTTGATCTTATCTGGGAAGCACTCTATCTGCCCTTCCATTCTAAATGATAGCTTTGCTGGATAGAGTCACCTTGGATGTAAGTCTTTGCCTTTCATGACTTTGAATACTTCTTTCCAACCCCTTGTTGCCTGCAAGGTTTCTTTAGAGAAATCAGCTGATAGCGTTATGGGCACTCCTTTGTAGGTAACTGTCTCCTTTTCTCTTGTTGCTTTTAAGATTCTCTCCTTATTTTTAATCTTGGGTAATGTCATTATGATATGCCTTGGTGTGTGCTTCCTTGAGTCCAACTTCTTTGGGACTCTCTGTGCTTCCCTGGACTTGTATGTGTATTTCCTTTGCCAAATTAGGGAAGTTTTCTTTCATATTTTTTCAAATTAGTTTTCCATTTCTTGTTCTTTCTCTTCTCCTTCTGTCACCTCTATGATTTGGATGTTGGCTCTTTTGGAGATATGGAGATGTCCCAGAATCTTCTTAAACTGTTCTCATTTTTCTGAGTGCTTGTTCTTTCATTCTGTTCTGGTTGAATGTTTATTTCTTCCTTACGTTCCAAATCTTTGATTTGATTCCTGACTTCCTTCCATTCAGTGTTGGTTCCCTGTGGCTTTTTCTTTATTTCACTTAGTGTAGCCTTCATTTCTTCCCTTATGCATTTGCCATACTCAGTGAGTTCTCTGAGCATTCTCCTCATCACTCTTTTCAACTCTGCATCTGATCAGGTGGATCTCTTTCCTTTTTATTTAATTATTTTCTCAGGGTTTTGTTCTGTTCTTTCATTTGAGCCATATTTCTTTGTCTCCTCAACTCGTCTGCCTCCCTATATTTGTTTCTGTGTATTAGATAGAGCTGCTTTGGCTTCCTGTCTTAGTTCACCTGTTAATTTATACGGGGCAGTGCCTTAGGTTGCAGTGCCAGGGCGTGCAACCCGCTTCACTAATTTGTGGCTCTGTATGTGAGGTAGGGGTTAGAAAGGGGACAATGCTGCTGCCTTGCTGCTGGTGGCTTGCTTGACACTTGCCCTGTTTCCAGTCACTTCATCCACTTCCTCTATGCTACTTGTGCTCTTGTAGCTCTTGCCCTGATGGTGGTTCCCAAAGTGTGTGGGTTTGCATACATTCTATGACCATGTGGGCCCTTTAAACAGACTGTCCTGAGAGACCCACAGTTTCTCCCACCACTCCAATCCCCACTGGTTTTTATAGCCAGAAGTTGTGCGTCTTTATTTTCCCAGGGCTAGAATTCTGGGCTGCTTGGTCTGGCCTGGGGCTGGGATCACTCTCCCCCAAGGTATTCCTCCCAATTTTTATGCATCGTATGTGAATGTAAGACCTCCCATTCTGCTGCTGCCACTGCCGCTGCCTCACTGCTGCCACCTTGCTGCCACCACACCAAGTCCTCCCCATCTCCACGCACCCCCCCACCACCACCTATCTGGATGAATATGGCTTCTTTAAATCTGTTGGACTTCCATACAGTTCGATTTTCTGGCAGTTCTGGGTGTTTTTTGTTTTGAGGTTAGGCGTGATCCTTCTTATAGTTCGGCAAGGAGGTGACTAGGGTCTAGGGATGCCTCCATCTTGACTGGAAGTCTGTATCTTCGTGATCGCAGTTTCTTGATGCTGTGTCTGGGCCTTTTCAGGACTGGTTATGCCTGGTGTGGTTCTTGGATTTGATCATATGTGCACTGAATCCCACAGCTCCCAAAGTACCTAGTATAGGAAGAGAAGAGGGAGGCTGCAGTGCAGTGTGGGAAATACAGTCATGAACTTTACAACTGTTAAGGTGGAAGTACAGTCACATCTTTTGTATTTCTCAAAATTAAATCAAAACTGGCTTGAGCCTTCATGGGCCAGATTAACACAAAATTCAATACCACCCTCTTTGGCTCTTTTCTTCCTCTGGCTTATACAGGTGTTTACATAGTCCACAAGGAGGTTGACCTGATGGCCACATGTCAGTAGAGGAAAGCCTCCGCTTCCATGCCTGCCAATGTGTTTCACTGCCACAATGTGTCACTATTAAACACTGGCCTGCTTCCATCTGGCCCTGCTGGTCTATTGCACGGCAAAGCTTTCCTGACTCCACCTTCCAGCATGTGTCATTGTGGTTCTTCAAAGGTTTCCCAAATTGCAGCTCTAAGTGACCAATGTTTCTAGGCATACACCCTGCTCTTCTCCTTACAGATCTCACTTTTTAAAAATATATTTTTTAGCCCTGGCTGGTGTAGCTCAGTGGATTGAGCACAGGGCCTGTGAAGCAAAGGGTCACTGGTTCGATTCCCAGTCAGGGCACATGCCTGGGTTGCAGGCCAGGTCCCCAGAAAGGGACACGTGAGAGGCAACCACACATTGATGTTTCTCTCCCACTCTTTCTCCTTCCCTTCCCCCTCTCTAAAAATAAATAAATAAAATCTTTAAAAAACTTTATAAAAGTTATTTTTTAAGATTTTATTTATTTATTTTTAGAGAGGGGGAAGGGAGAGAGGGAGAGAAACATCAATGTGTGGTTGCCTCTCACGTGGCCCCCACTGGGGACCTGGCCTGCAACTCAGGCATGTGCCCTGACTGGGAATCGAACTGGTGTCCCTTTGGTTTGCAGCCCACACTCAATCCACACCAGCCAGGGCAGACCTCACTTTTTCAGAGGCTCTGGGTTCAAATTGAATCAGGTATTTGCCCATCACAGACCATCCTTCTTTGCATTCCCTATGGGTTTATTTCAGGATTTGAGAGATCTTTCTTCTTCAAGCCCCTGAAATTCACTTTCATGGGCTAAATAATGCCATTGCCTTAAAGGAGGGCCCAGATCTAATGAATCCACAGAGTTTTGTTAACCCTTCCTGGGGGAAAATACCTTCCAAACCTCATCTTTCCAAAGATGACCAAGGGTGGAAGCAGATATTTATTTGATATTTGGCCACCCAGTATTCATTCTCCATTCTTTTGGTAATAGCACCCTGATTTATGAGACTTGAGTTATCACTTCCCCCATTGGCTATAGTCTGGCAGGACTGTCAGTGATGATATCATATCCTCCTCTAGTCAAGGGATGGGCACATGACCCAAACTAGACCAGCTGGATCTTGAATAGGTAGGGCAGTGCTTCTCTGCACTCTGTGCATATTTATGAATCACCTGGGATTCTTGTACAATGCAGATTCTGAGTCAGTGGGGCCTGAAATCCTGTATTTCAAAAACAAAAACAAAAACAAAAAAACCCTGGATGATGCCAATACTGCTGGAACACAGACCACCACCCTCTGAGTATGCAGGAAATAGAATGAGCAAACAGGTAGAATACTTTCATCCTGATGTCACAATCTTAAATGACTACCAGTCCAGAGCTGCTCTCAATCCTGTCCTCTCTGACCAGAATCTTTACCCTTTCCTTCCATTCTGTAAGTTCCCTATATACTTACAGTAAATTATTTTTCATATTCAAGGTGACAGACTTGATTTCTAATGCTTCAATGTAGTATTGTCTCTCCATATAGCTAGCACCTACTGTTTAGCTTTTATGTGCTGCTGATGTCATCAAATACATTCTATTTTGTGTGCTACTTTGTGAGACTATTAAGGCTCTTGGGCATCTTCAAAGTGATAGAAAGTTTCTTTGTCCAGAAACAACTGGAAGAAAGCTTTGGGGAGTTATGTGCATAGATTCTTGACTGTTCATCTAGTTTTACTACTTTCATAAAGAAAGAAGGTCTGCACATCACTGTGATTTTCTGTGTTGATGTCAAACTTTCCTCTAATAATTATTCTGGTTCGTCATTTTGCTAGAACGCCATGCTCAAAAGATTTGGCATTACAAAAGCCGAACCTTGTTAAAGGCTATGAGGCAGGAGAGAGATATGGTTATGGGGTGATCTGAGCTTCATGTCCCAAACTCACTGTTCCCTCAGTTACAAATGCATGACAAAGTACAAGTGTCTCAGTGTGTGCCTGAAAGATTGTTTACCAGGCTGATAAGGACAATTCAGATAGTTCCTCCTTATAAAACAAAAACAAAAACTTTGAAAGAAGGACTGATCTCTGTGAGGGTTAATCTTTGAATAAAGCCCTCATAGGAAGCCCTGGTTCCCAGAGATGGAATGAACGCCTGAGGACATAGTCATTATTATGGATGAGGCCCAGCAGCTGGGAATTCCAGGAACTATTCAGCTCTGGTTTCTCCCAGGCAAGGTAATGAAACACTCTTATGGGATTTCCAGCCAGGGTCATATTTGGGATGAAGCAGATTCCATACTGGAGGAAGCAAAAATTTGAGTAAGCTTTGCTTGTCCACACTATTCTCACAAACAATGGTCCCAGCCTGCCCAACATTTTGACCAAATGACTGTGTCTCCAAGGCTCCAGAAATTTTCCAGCAGCCAATAGGTTGAGTTATTATGTCCACTGGCACTTTGGTTTACAATAGGCTTATTATGACATAGTAATTTATTAAAGTCTCCCCATAGGGAGCAAAACTTGAATCCCTAAGACTTTATTCATTAGTATTCAGAATGCTGTTTGAGGTTATCACTTCAAAATCATTTTAATGAGGTTGGCGGAAGATCAACCTTATCTCCTTACTTATAACTGTAGGTTTTGATCAATATTCTTTGGTTGCAAGTAATAGAAAGTGGCCCTGTCTACCTTAAGTAAAAAGGGAATTTTGTCAAGGCTGGGGGAGAACTCACAGGATTGAAAGGAAGGCTGGATAGACAGAAGTCCTTCAGCTCACAAGGGAACTTGATAGTAGCAGAAAGTTATTAACAGGTTCTCCCACATTTTACTCCAAGAATGAATGAATGAATGAATATCAATATTTCTGTCTTTGCATCACTGGATACAAAGCTCTGACATCCCAATTGAAAAAAAATAATGATGGGAAACGAACGGTCCATCCACAGAAAAGGAAATACAGGGAAGGAATGAGTGTTAGAGTAAACTGTGACAGATACTAAATAAACAGAGGTGGTTCTTGCCCATAGGTGTCACAGACACTATCAGGCTGACTTCCTTAGGGCAGGACCCAAGTCCCACTATCCTCTTCAAGGGTCCCTTATCTAATGCTTGGCATAAATGAGCTCCTTTAATCCTCACAACAACTCTGTAAAATAGGTACGATTATGCCCCATTTGTTCAACAAAGAAACTAAGGCTCAGAGAGGGGATGTGGATGGCCCCAGGTTGTCTAGCTAGGAGGTGGCGGAGTGAGGTTGACCTCATACTGGTTATTTCCCCTATACATGCTGTCTTGGTTGCTATAAACGGTTGTGCAGTTTAGAGGATGAGTGGGAACTGAGCTGAAATCTAGTCTGTGATCCACTCAACTGCCCCTTTCTGAACATGTGTCTATGCAAAAGTGGTTCATTTCTATTTTTTTTTATTTTTTGAGGTCAGTGAGGTATGTGTATATATATATATAAACACATATGTGAATATACTTATTATTAATATATGTAAGCTATTCTTTTTAAATTTTTTTATTTATTTTTAGAAAGAGGGAAAGGGAGACAAACATTGATGTGTGAGATAAGCCTCAATATGTTGCCTCTCTCACACCCACAACCAGAGACCTGGCCTGCAATTCAGGCATGTGCCTTGACCAGGAATTGAACCACTGATCTTTCAGTTCCCAGGTCGGTGCTCCACCCACTGAGCCACACCAGTCAGGGCAAAAGGGGATCATTTTTAAAAAGTTGTCCATCCAGGGGAGTGCCTTTTGCACTACATTCAGAAAATGGCACTGTATGGAGTAGTAGCAGCCTCACCCACTGTATCTCTCTGAGGTAGGCATATGGAGGGGGTGGCTGGTTAAGAAAGAGACAACATAGGATGAAAAAGGCTGTTAGCTTGATAGAGGTGGAAGGAAACTAGGCGAAACATTGCAGGAAGAAAAAGGACATGCTAGAGGCATGGCTGTCCCTGGGAATTTCCTCAGGCCTATGTGAGCTTCTTGGTTCAATCTGGGGGCTTCATTTGGGGGGCAGATAATTTGTGGGGCTATACCTCAGGATTTCAGTTTGAGAGCTGCATTTAGAGGGCCTCTGTTTATGAGGCTCTTCTGCATGGCTAGTTCTTGGGTGTAGATGACTCGAACATCCTGGTCTCTCAGATCTCTGACCTTCTCATCTCAAATCTTGTCCTCCAGCCACCTCACCCTCCCAGTTTTGTGGTCATAGCCCAGCCCTTGACTTTAGCAAAAATGGAAACTCCTCTCCAAATCTCAAATTCAAACATACCACTCTCTAATCACCATTTCCTGGTCCTCTAGCTGAGTTATTGTACCTGTTCTGCCTAAGAATTTCTCAACCATATCTCAACCCCTAATTCTTTTGCCCCACAACCTTTTCACTGCCCCTCACTCCCCTCCTGATCTCACTTCCCTGCTTATCTAGTGTGATAGGCAGAATTCTAGGATGGCCCCTATGATCTCCACCCCTAGTGTTATGCCCTATATAATCCTCTTTCTTGGAGTATGGGCAGGACTTGTGACTTGCTTCTAAGCAGTAGAATATGCCAAAGGTGATAGAAGATTATGTATCTATCTATCTATCTATCTATCTATCTATCTATCTATCTATCTGGTTACATCTTGCTAGTACACAAGCAACTTAACTAGTAGCCTTGAGGAGGCAAGCTGCTATGCTGTGAGCTGCTTATGGAGAGGGCCACATGGTAGGGAACTTGAGGCAAACCCCAGAATCTGAAAGCCTCAGTTCTGCAGTCACAGATAACTAAATTCTGCCAACAACCACATGAGGTTGGAAGAGAATGTGAACTAATATATGGCCTCGTATGAGACTGCAGCTCTGATCAATATCTTGATTGAAGCCTGTGAGACCCTGAACAGAGAACCCAGCTAAGCTGTGCTTGGACTTCTAATACATGGAAACTGTGAAACAATAAACATGTGTTGTTTTAAATTACTAAGTTTGTGATAATTTGTTATGTAGCAATAGAAAACTAATATGCTCAGTTTAGATTTCATTATTCATCATTATAATTACTCCCTTGCCAACATGCTTACTATTCTAGCCCTTGTGGCTGGCAGAAACTAAAGTGACCCCCAGTGATCCCCAACACCTGGTGTTCATGCCCTGTGTAATACCCTCCCCTTAATTGTGAGTAGAACCTGTGCCTTTCTTCTAGCCAAAAGAAAATGACAAGAGTGATGGGATGTCACTCTCTTTAAGACAATATGTCCATCTTAGCATCTTAGAGTTGGAGAGGTTCTCTTTTGCTAGCTTGAAAGAAGTAAACTGCCATTTTGTGAAAGAGCCTATGGAGCAGGCTATGTGACAATGAACTTGGCTTCTAGCAGCTGAGATCCATCCATGTCTAAAAGCTAGCAAGAAAATGAGGACCTCAGTCCAACAGTTTCAAGGAGTTGAAGTCTTTCAATCCCTGAGAGAGCTTGGAAGTGGATCTATTTTACCTAGTCAAATTCTGATGAGCTCTGGCCAGGTAGATTCTGTTGGTTAGGGCACCCTGTTGATATGCCAAGATTGTAGGTTCGATCCCCTGTCAGTGTAACAGGGTGCAGCCAAGAGGGGGGCACCAAAAAGGGATTTGGAATGGGGTCCAGAACTCAAGGTGTCCAGGGAATATTAAGATACCCTCACCCTTTTTCCCCCAACAGGTGTAAGTTGGGGAAGGGACAAATGGAGCAGGGCCATTGAGAGCTGTTTTGTACAGCAATGGCTTTGCAGCTAACCTCTGGCATGGTCATTTAATGTATCTATAACCTTTAACTGGTTGCATAGATGTGTTAAATAGCTGTGGCCATGCTCTGAGCCAGGTGGATGGAAGTGACTTCCACCCAAGACGTTCGTAACTGGGGGCAGGTTCCCTGAGTTACAGCACCTGCGTGAGAGCCTGAAGATGATTGGCTCCACAACATGGGGCCATACCTGCCCAGACTCACTATGGCAGCCCAATAAAGCTGGAAGGATATGGGAGTGCTGGCAAGTGTAGCTGATTGTGGGATGAGTCAGAAATGGGGCTGCAGAGGAAGATTGGTGCAGGGGATTTAAACCGAGACTCGGCAGCCACTGGGGAGAGTCACATGGTTTTGCCAGAGTGGGGTCCCCGCAGCCATGTGAGAGAGAGGACCACGTGGCTGTGGCAGTGAGGAGAGCCATGCACTTTTGACCAGAGTGCAGATGCCTGCAGCTGGGGTAGAGAGAATCACCATGCGGCTTTAGCAGAGAATTGCCACTCCGCTTTGCCAGAGCGGTGACCCTACCTTCTCCACAGCTTTGGTAGAAGAGGACCACATGGCTTTGGGGTGCTCCCTTTGGCCACTTGGCCTGGGAAGCAGGAGAAACTTTGCGTGGAAAAATGGGTACAAAGAACTCTTGCCAGTAGACCATGAGAAGGCGCCACATGGCATTGGAGTAATTAGAGATCCTGCCTGGACGGCGACACAGCTGATGGTGCCAGTGGCCTGAAACATGGATGCTTGCTTCTTTTCCTGAGTCATGGCACCCCAAATTAGGGCAGGGGGAGAAGGAAGCACTGTGGGCATCTGTGGTTATCCTAAAGGACTTTGATATTTTAATGGGGACATTGGGTCACTACTTTAAGTCTGTATACCTTTAAATAAAACTTTCCTTTCCTCTTTGCAAATCTCTGGCATTGAGAGACATCTTTCCTCTGGTGGCGGACAAAGAAACCTTGGCCCCTGCTTGTTCTGTAACATCAGGGCACATACAAGAATCAAAAAAGGAATGCATGAGAGCACACAAGGCACACAGGGCAGATAGCCAACTGTGGACACATATTCGCGTGCAGATAAACTAGGCAAGACTGGGCAGTGAGACGGACCGCACAGCCCAGGGCCCCAGCGAC
>PVKM010000662.1:0-98295 GCA_004027735.1 Carollia perspicillata
AAAAAGATAGCCTTCAGGCAACGTGATTTTTCTCTCAAAAATCATAATCCCTAATGAAGCAAAATAATATTGCTTATGAAAACAGACCCAGCACTAATGTTAAACTCTCCTGTGTCCCAAATGTGACCAGTGACAACAGATCCCAGTAAAGATGAGAATTAATGGCCCACGTGTCCCCAGATGACATAAACCATGGCAGGTGTCCAGCTTCACAAGGTTTTGAGGAGTGGGCAGACAAATCTGGATAACTACAAAAAGCAGTAGCGCAATAAGAAAAAGATATGAATGGAAAGGCCTCAGATATTCTCAAACTTACACTTTATGACATGTGGCTGAGCTGTGTTCTCCAAGATTTTTCTAAGTTTCAAAGTTCGAATGCCTGATACAATCTTTAAGTCATAGACTCTGTTGCAAAACCACAGAAGCCATGTTAAAAGCAAAATGGGACATAACTCTTGGAACATAAGTATATTAAAATCTTTACTCTAGTTCCATTTTACATATGCAAAAATAGTGACTTGAATACAAAACGAGCCTTAAAGTATGATAAGGAAAGGTAATAAGATGTCAGTCATAAAGATGACTCTGTTATCACAACCTTAGATAAATTCAAACAATATTCCGGAAACTCTAAGACCTAGAAAACATGATCTCTATACCATTTTTTTCCCTTTAACTAGGAAATACTTAAATTATCCTATATAAAAATCTTCTCTTGTTGTCCAACTCACAAAACTTTTTTTAAAAATGTGGCTACAAGTTTAGGGACAACCTTCTGGATTTTAATAGGTCTGACATTTTACCCAGAAATTAGATAGGATCCTATATAATATACTCACTCTTAGGAGAAATAATAATTTCTTTCCTCTTCAAATTAGAATACTGCTTTCACATTCTGAGAGTGTCCCTCTGGTTCGAGACAGTATTCACCTGTAAAATCGATTTCTAGATCCAGAGAGTAATGTTTATTCCTAATGCTACTATTCCATGATTCCAGGAGAGAACAATTTAGTTCCATCCTGAGACTTTGGGCCGATATGAGAGCAAAGGTTCTGGGATCATAAACTTTCCAACTATGTCAAATCCCAAAACTGAAAGAAGGAAATAAGGGCCTTTGCGCTCCTTTCTGAAGCTCATCGGAGCCTATTCTTGGTGGGTTTTGGAGATATAAATTGCCTCCTGCTGTGTGCTCTTTAATTTTCTACCTTCATATTCAACATGAAGAGGGACCTGAGAAGGTTAACCCACACACAGTATGCATTACCCATTGCCCTTTTCTGATTTCAAATTATATATATAATTATAATTATATAATTAGTATATAATTAGTAAAAAAGGAAATCCATGCCTTCTGGTGATGAAAAATTAGAAAATCAATAGGTGGTTGCCTCTGCTGAGGCTCAGGGGGATTTCGGGTCGTCAGTTGGGGCTGCCAGTTATATCTGAAATGACAACATAGGCATCCTCCTCGGGCCTCAAAGCACTGAGCAGATGCCCCATTTCTAGGCTGGCTGGCTCCGAAGGTCTGCAAAGAGAAATGAAATGAAGAAATTGATCTGTGAAAGTGTAGGTAGCAACATAGTCGCAATAAAATTGCTTTTTAATACCAGAAAGCCTAGAAAACAACCAAACAAAAGATCTGTATACATTTCTGAAAATGCAGAGAAATGGTTTTCTCCTACTCCACCCCGCCTCCCAAGGATGCATTTCTTCAAGCACTGTTTGCTAGTTCATACACCAAGAAGGCATGTTTAGGAAGTTGTCATGGGGCCGCCCTCTTAGGTGTTGGAGGATATATAGCACTTTTTACCCTAAATTGTGTGTTGGCTTGATTTTATGACCTGCTTGCTCAATCCTGTATTCTTTTAGTGCTGTTTGGGGGACGGACACATTTATTGATGTACAGAGGTTTCTACGTTCATAAACTTCTGCGTATGGGGACTTGAACCAACCTTTTTGTGTAAATTTTTTCACTGACACTATCCTTTTCTAAACACTGGTAACCCATGGCCAACTGAAGAAATAAACAGCAGGCTCGTGTGTTTGTATTCAGTGTGTTCCCTGTGTCACGAGGAGCTGTGTAGCGCACAGCTCCGGCAATGCATAAATAAACCATTTTGTATTCATTCGCTTAGGGTTACGAACAGTGGAATCCCAGAATTGTTTTGTTCCACTCCAAGCCTCAATTATTGCTGTTAAAGAAATACACTATTTAATTGGCTCCCCTGGATTTGATCCCCAAGATAGGCGTAATTTTGCATGTAACAAATTAGTATTATGGAATTGTGCCTTAATCTGTGCAATAGAAAATTAACCTAGATTGAGATCACAGGTGTTCTTTTGAGGTGCTTTTAACCTGGTTTCTTAAAAGTTAAACATAACTGCTCTTCCCTTTCCTTTCAAAATGCCTACTGGGGAAAGCTCCTCCTCCTGAACTAGCTCAGTGTTTAGAAGCAGGAGCCGTGGAAGGAGCTGGACTTAGATTCCACATGATTTCTCTGGGTCTCGATTCCACAGCTTATTAAAGAGGATTGTTTGTTCCTGCGTTTTAAGGTTGTCATGAGGAATGATATACTTTGCCATGAGCCTGACTCATACTCTACCTCAGGTTTCAGATTTATCTCAGGTTGTAACTGTCAAACCTGGGCTAGCACTCGACTTATGTATGAGTACTCCCATTAGACATTCTATCTGCTCCATTATGTGGCTCTGTATTATTTGTACACATGTCTGAATCTACTCTTACCACTTTCCCTCCCCTTCCCTCACCCTTCCCCATATCGCTGACTAAACGCTTACTGAGAGCAGAACTCAATCTATATTTTTTACAGCTTGTGACAATCACTGATGCTATTCAACAATATGTTCACTTGTTTGCCCTTCTGGGCACATAGTGGAATTGTACTTCCTGAAAGTCTGTGAGGAGTGAGTTTGTGTGATCTTTTGACCAATGAATTGTCAATAGAAGTAATGAGAATTACTTTCAGGAGGAGTATTTAGTTGCTGGTTCGATACACTACACAGTCTTGATCTTTCAATAAATGGCAACACTCAAAATAGTGGCTACCTGCTGACTCAAAATGGTCAGCCTGATGGACTACAGGGATTGTGATGGTCCATGATGGACACATATAATGAGTAAGATATAAACTGATATTGATTTATGTTACTGATATTTTGAAGCTATTTGTTATTGTTTCCTAACTCAGCCCATCCTGACTGATCACAGATATATCCCCAGTTCCTGACATAGTGACTAGCCAGATTGTTACTCATCAAACACAGTGCTACTACTAAGCACGATATATACTCATTAGCATAGTTTACAAAACAGCGTCTTTGATTTCCTTGTGCTCTAAGTTCTCTTAAACGTGGGTTATTTTTGTAGCTATGAGAATGAAAGGCCCTTTTCCTCCATTTGAGCCATGGCCAAGTGTACAATAATCACTATCTGTAGAAAATGTCTCATGTGGCCTGCCTTCAGTCGTGCAGCAACGAATCATACTGGGTAAGAAGTGGTACTAAGAGAGCTTTGAGATGAACTTCCAACTATCTCTGCAGGTGAAATAAACTAATGTTTTCTAAACCTTATGTAGTGGAAGGAGACCTCCTGGCCAAAGGTAAGAAATAAACTTATTAGTGTCACCAGCAAGAACTGAATAATGTGTTTTCTTAGAAAACCCAACATGCCATGGGTATATTTTTTTCTCTCTCTACTGCCTGTTGATTTGAGGACCCTCATGAGTCATTAAGCTTCTTGAGTACTTGAGATTTTTGGAGAGCAATTATGGTTAATTGTGGAAACAGTGATTTTTTTCCTCCTTCCTTCAAAGATTTTATAAACCAGTGGATGGACAGATATGAAGTACACATTCATGCAAGAGGCTTTCGGACTATGGTCCTGTGTAGATGGCCAGATAAGGACACAAAGTGAAGATAGTAAAAGAAGAGATGGGATAAAAGGGAAAAAAAGTTCAGGAATTAAAAGAGAAAATCGTTAGCTTCAGGAGAAAATATAAAGGAATGACTTTGAGAAACCAAAAGAGACAGCAGGAGATCCAGTAATAAAACTATTAAACAAATGAGAGAGAAATGAAGGAGGGAATACAACACATTTTTAAAAGGGAGCTAAGCTGTAGGCATCAGTTCACTGTGGCCCAATCTGTCAGACAGGCAAAATACAGAAAGGAAAACTACCACCGATTGAGCAAAAAGGGTAAAAGACTCGTGGACAGGGACAACAGTGTGGTGATTGCTGAGGGGAGGGGGGCATAAGGAGACTAAAAGGCAATGTAAAAAAAAGTATAATAAAAATTAAATTAAAAAAAATAAAGGTCATGCCTTAACAGAGCAAAGAGGAAAGAGATGGTGGGTATTACCATAATTCATGTTAACAACCCAGTCAGAATGGTAAATAAAGCAAGGGTAGAAATATTTCTGCATGATTTATATTGAGGATTTGCTCAACTGTTTGGTTTTACTGGTACCAATCTGGCCCCAGGTTGTAGTTACTCCTCCACACAACTACCACCTCTGACACCCAGGGTTCTGGAATTACAAAACACATCTGTGTTATTTTCTACTTAGGGTGAATTCTTTGTCTATAAACTAGGAATTCTTTTTTTTTCCTTGTTTTTCAATTACAGTTTACATTCAATAATGTTTTGTATTAGTATCAGGTATACAGCATAGTGCTTACACAATTCATATACTTTACAAACTATTCCCCCCGATATTTCCAGAACCCAGCTAGGCACCATACGTAGTGTTTGCAATATTACTGACCATGTTCCTTGTGCTGTACTTGACGTTCCTGTGGTAGTTTGTAACTACCAATCTGTACTTCTCAATCTTTTCACTTTCCTCAGCCAGTTCCCCAACTCCCCTCCCTCCAGCAGCCATCAGTTTATTCTTTGTATCTGTGAATCTGTTTCTGTTTTGTTTGTTCACTTATGTTGCTTTTTAGATTCCACACATAAATGAAATCATATGGTATTTGTCTTGCTCTGACTTATTGCACTTAGCATAATACTCTCTAAGCCCATCCTTGCTGTTGCAAATGGTAAGATTTCATTTATTGTTATGGCTGAGTAATAGTTCATGGTATATATGTACCACTGCTTTTTTGTCCGTTCATTAAATGATGGGTACTTGTGTTACTTCCATAGCTTGGCTATTATAGATAATGCTTCTATAAACACAGGGGTGCACATATTCTTTCAAATTAGTGTTTTGGGGTTTTTCAGATATATACCCAGAAGTAGAATCACTAGGTCATAGGAAGTTCCATTTTTTAGTTTTATGGGAATCCTCCATAATGTTTCCCACAGTGGCTGCAGCAATCTGCATTCCCACCAACAGTGCACAAGGGTTCCCTTTTCTCCACATCCTTGCCAACACCTGTTTGTTGATTTATTGATGATAGCCATTCTGACAGGTGTGAGGTGATATCTCATTGTGGTTTTTTAAATATTTTATTTATTTATTTACTTTTATAGAGAAGGGATGGGAGGGAGAAAGAGAGGGAGAGAAAGACCGATGTGTGAGAGAAGCATCAATAGGTTGCCTTTTATACATGCCTGCACACAGTCAGGGACTGGGCCCACAGCCCAGGCATGCCCTCTAACAAGGAATTGAACTGGAGGCTTTTTGCTTTGTAGGACAATGCCCAACCGAGCCACACCCATCAGGGTTCACTGGGGCTGTAATTTGCATTTCTGTGATGATTAGTGAAGTTGAGCATCTTTTCATGCCTACTGACCACCTTTATGTCCTCTTTGGAGAAGTGTCTGTTCATGTCCTTTGCCCATTTTTAAATTGGACTGTTTGTTTTTTGGTGTTGAGTTGTATAAGTTCTTTACAAATTTTGGATATTAACCCCTGATGAGATGTATCATTGATGAATATGCTCTCTCATTCTGTGAGCTGTCTTTTGATTTTGTTGATGGTTTCTTTTGCTGTGAGAAAACTTTTTCGTTTGATGTAGTCCCATTTGTTTATTTTTTCTTTTGTTCCCCTTGCCCAAGGAGATATATTAGAAAAAAATATATCACCAAGACAAATGTTTAAGATTTTATTGCCAATATTTTCTTCTAGGATTTTTAAGAGTTTGAGTCTTATGTTTAAGTGTTTAATCCATTTTGAATTTATTCTTATATATGTTATAAGAAGGTAGTCTAATTTCATGTGTGTGTGTGTGTGTGTATCTGTTCAATTTTCACATCATCACATATTGAATAGACTGTCTTTACCATGTGGCATGTTCTTGACTCCTTTGCCAAATATTCATTGACCACATGGGCATGGGTTTATTAGCAGACTCTCTATTCTGTTTCATTTATCTTTATGTCTGTTTTTATGCCAGAACTTGGAATTCTTGAAATCATTGTTTGCTGACCAACCTAAATTCTAGCTCAGCTAAGAAATCAAATGGGAGAATAGAGAAAACAATAGCAGGGTACAGTGAGGACCCACACATAACACTTGGCTACTATATCTCATTTCTTACTTTCCTCCACTTTTTGAAGATCCACAAGCAGTTTAAAGGGAAAAAAATAAGCCAGGATGTTCATAAAATACTCAAATTCACAAAGTTCATCAGGAGAATGAGGAGGATGAAGAGGAAAGGGACAAGTTGATGATGGTATCAGTGAACACAATCCCCCCGAGGCGCTCCGAGAAGGGGAGTTGCTCAGCCATAAAACAGAGACAGTTTATCTGTAGGCATGACTGTTCCTGAACAGACCAGACACTTTCTCAAAACCTTTGGAAGGAGTTTCAAAACCAAGGAGGAAAAGTTCTTAGAAAACTCAGTCACATCGAATCAGAAAATACATGAAGTTGGGATAGAACTGAGGAAGGCTTTAATACCACACGAAAGCTGATTGAGAATCAAGTATTGAGCAGACTATCAGTCTCAGAACAAAGTGGCAGAAATGGCAGATCAGGTTCACTCACTCATCCGTGTTTGTTACTTTTAAAATGAAATTAAAACTAATTTTCAAATATGCTTTTACAAAAATAGTATTTATATGTAGTATACATATATAGACAAACCTCACACACATATATGTATATATACACATGTATAATATATAAATCTTATATATACTTATTATATATTATGTATATATACATATACACACATGTATCTGTGTGCATTTTTGTTTTTTTTCAAATAGAGTACTTCAAAATGTTGTTCTTCCAGGACTCTGAATAACATATTTCACCTTGAAAGAAACATCCTGGAAGAGATTGAATTAAAAACTCAAAAACTCAAAAAAGGAACCTTGGTAATGGAAGCTTCCTACAGGAAAGGACGTTGGAGACCTGGTACCCAATAGGTGCACGATAATGGTTTACTGACTGAATAACTGACTTACAAAGTTATGAAGAGAAAGAGTCATCATTATAGTTATAATCTGTGCTTGCATTGAAGGAATTCAGTGACAATGAAGCCATTGTTTGCTTTTATTATCTTCTAGTGAAAAACTATTGTCATAATTTTTAGATTACAAAGGAAAACTCCATACCAGCAAAGAGAAAAATCATGGATTCAAAACTCAGGAAACCCAGTGAAACCCAGAGGTGCAGTTTTTGATGCCTACAACTATATTCTTTGTTTCATTCCTCTGCTGCTTCCTGTTGGCACTAGATGAGTTATGTACCCTCCCTGAACTTGACTTCTCATCTGCAAAGTAAAATTGGTGACTCGCCTTCACCTCCACTCCCTGACATAATAGAAATGTCAAAGAAACCCTGGCTGATATGGCTCAGTGGATTGAGCACTGGCCTGTGAACCACAGGGTTGCCGGTTCAATTTCCAGTCAGGGCACATGCCTGGGTTGCAGTCCAGGCCTCCAGTCAGGGCACCACAAGAGACAACCACTCATTGATGTTTCTCTCTCAGTCCCTTCCCCTCTGTCTAAATATGAATAAATAAAATCTTTAAAAAAATAAATGTCACAGAAGAAATTAGAGGGAATAGGGCTCAGAACTCAAAAACTGAGGAAGCTGAATCTATACCATTCGCTCCAAGAAGAACCTCCAACATGACTGTTGGATTAGGATGTTAAAGATTCCCAAGCCACATCAAATGGTAGCAGAGGAGGGAGGGGAAAGCTCATGGAAGAGGCAAGAGAAGGACCTCATAGAAATACCAGAAGGGAACTGACTCCTTGTTCCATCCTTTTGAATAAAAAGCAATGTACTTTTGCTTTAAAGGAACAAAAAGTGGGCCCAGTATCATTTCTACAATAAGATGTTATTGTAGAAATAAGGGGACCCCTGGCTGGTGTGGCTCAGTGGTTGAGCACCAGCCTGTGAATCAAAGTGTCACCAGTTGGATTCCCAGTCTAGGGCACATGCCAGGGTTGTAGGCCAGGTCCCCAGTAGGGGGTGTGCGAGAGGCAACCATACACTGATGTTTTTCTCCCTCTCCCTCTCTCTCTCTCTCCCCCTTACCCTCTCTAAAAATAAAATAAAATCTTTAAAAAAAAGATGTTAAGAATACATCAGACACATTTGTGAAAAATAAAAGGGAGCTAATTAGTAACAATGAATCGAAGACAATGTGCCCCTGGTAGTCTTGTTAGAGAGATTGCACCCTGGGAGATGGACAAAGTGAAGGTAGAATCAGATGATCTGAGATCTATCATGGACCTCAAAAGAAAGCTAGGATTCTAAAGATGCAGATATGGGCCAAGGATAGGCAGCACTGGCAGATAGAGAAAAGGTAATGGGGGGCAGGATACCTCTGGCTGTTGCTTAAAGCAGTGCGTGAGTTACCACCTCGGTAGGAACTCATTTGCCATCTGAGAATGGAATAGGCAGACATAAGGCTAAAAAAGCAGGTTGGGGCTTATTGTAGAGGACATTAGTGTTGAGATGATTAATTTACTCTTAATTGGTAGGCAAAAGTCAAGCCATTGAAAGTTTTCAGTGACAAACTCTCCATCTTTATGCCAAGAACTAGACTGAGAGTAATACACCTGGGATCTGTCTATATTAGTTTTATCTATATTATTACCTTGTAACACTCTCAACCAAAAGTGCGAAATTTAGAATTAACCAAGGGTAATACATGATGACAGTATCCTGGGCTTTGAAAATAAATTCATGAAATATGAACATATACACTTAGAGTTTTTAAATAGATAAATTTTCATTGCAAATCAACATGTGTTATAGTATTACTGCTCATCTAAATTCTGCAAGTCATTTTAATGTAACAGAAACTAATTGACCCTGGTTGACTATGAAGGCATAAACTGGCATGGGGAGTGGCAATGTCACAGGTGTGTCATCTTTTCTTTCCCCACAAAGAAGATACAATTACGCTCCTAGATGAATGAAAGAGAATGAATGACTTTTCCAGGAAGATAAACCAAATGTTAATTTTACATAGTCTAAGATGTATGAGGATCATAAAGTGTTTTTATTTTCTCAAAATAAAGCTCTTAAAGTCAAACTTGGGAAGGTGAATTCTAAAGCTGCTTAGAGCGCCGATGCCCTCATGTGGGAAAAAAACAGTTCACACAAATTTCAGCCTCTAAGAAGTACCAGGCACGTGGGAGCATTCCACATGATAACAGGATAGAAGAAATGGATGGTTCCTAAAGTGATTATCAATGTACATTCAGAATTCTTTTCCTCATTAACATTCTTTGGCATCATTGTTTAGCATACGGGCTGCCAGAAATCAGCTGGTAATACATGGGAGTGCAATAAGTCATCTTTCTTAATAATATGTATAAGAATTTTTAGCTAATTTCCAGTTAACATAGAAATATAATAAAGATTTGAAAAACAGCATTAAAGGTATACTTTGAGGAACTCTTCATTATATCTGTCTAATACTGTCCATTCCAAGGGGCTGATTTATTGAATCAGGAGTATATATAAACCTAAAACCATTGCAAACTTCCAGCAAGGCCACAGCCTAGAGTTTCTGAGCCTAATACCTCAGGAGAAAAATCCATTTGCAATAAAAAAAAATTGACCCTAAAATTCAGCCTGTTCTCTTCACTGTGCAAAAGTACTGCCCCAATTTGCTCCTTTGGAGTTAATGCACATTTCAGAACCTGGAAGAAAATGGTATAGCAAAGAAGCCAGAGAAGGGGCAGCTAGAAGGGCAGGAGGAAATCCAGAATGCTTCTAGTCACCCTATTTTATTATAGATGTCCCCACCTAGTCATACTCCCCAGTCTAGAAAGATTCAGAATATCATACCAAGTTCATAGGCAGGCACTCTCTCCCCTAGACCTGCCTGCAGAGACTCAGATATAGATTTTAAAGAGTCATCACAAAGAGTGCACCACAGTTGGATGTTCGATACCTAAAGCCCAGTCATAGGCCCTGCAAGAAATATGTTGCCTTTGTTTTGATCACATGCTTGTTGTAAGGCCACAGATATCAGAACCTTTAGCTTTCCCTTCCTGTGTCCTGCTACATTTATTTCCCTCCTACTCTCTCTGTTATCTATTCCCTCTACCATATAAAACACACTACCCGTCAATAGCAACCTGCACAAGGAGAGCATAGAGTTTTATTTTATAATATAATCAGTGGTCACTTAGAAACAGATGTCAGTGGCCCTGTGTGCAGAAGGAGTCTGAGATTGTGACTAAGCTCATTTGGATAACATACTAAAACTGAAAATTAATGCCTTCTTTGACTATAGGTGTGTGTGGTCATGTGGGGTAGGCAACAGAGGGGCCAATGTAGCATTAATGCAGTTTAGATGGAGATATATATATCTCTCTCCCTGGATTCCTCACCATTCTCTGATAATACCTCAGTCTTTCTACTTCCTGTATCTTCTCTTCCCCACTCTAATGAATTAGCTCCTATTCACTCTTTACGATTCAACTAAAATGCCTCTGTGTTAGTTGTTTGTTCCTCTTTGGTCTCATAGCACACTGTTTATATATCTATTTACAGGCTTGTAACTATTAATATGCATATACCTCTAAGCTGTGTGCTATAGGAGGGCAGGAACTTTGCCAAATTCAAGTTTTCTCTGTAGCCTAGAAAAGTGTTCTTTGAATAACAGACACCAGTTCTTCTAGGAAGTAAGGAACAGAAGAATGGAAATAATAGAGATGTTCTCTTACCCAGGAGTATGTGCTACTTTCTTAGTATCAGAGGAACCAAAGTTTCATTTCCTATTAAAGGGTTTTCAAGCTTGGAAGAGAAGGTGGGGTAGCCTCTTCAATTTCTCTGTGGTCACCAAGTATAAATACTCAAGTCCCTTGGTCGAAACAAGACTGGGTCTTTCATTTTAAATTTTCTCACATTTTAAATTAGCCTTCTATATTTCCACAAAGCCTATTATGTATATTACATTTGCCCCTTTGTCCTCAAATCCATTCTCTGCTTTCTCATTTTCTGGTCTGAACTTCAGGAGTGGTGATACCTAGAAATCACATTTTCAGTTGAGTTCAGCCAATGGGAGGCATTAGCAGGACATGTAGGCAAGGGAGAAAGGAAAATTCCTGAGTCTCTCTCTCTCTCTCTCTGCCTTGAGCAATGTATCCATTGGTGGCTGCATCCTCTCTGTGGTCCCTACTTCCACACTCTGTGTCTCTCAGACTCTGGTAACACCAATTCCTTCTCTCTTAGTCTTTCCATCTCAAGCAGAAAGAGCAATTCCCTGTAGTTGCTAATCTCTGCTGCTGGCTCTGTCACCAGTTCTAACAATTCTCTTACTTGCTACCATATTAAAGCCCATCTAATAAACTACTTGATACAGACTCTATTTTGCTGACGTGCCTCTGATGGATGCGCTGTGCTAGAGCTGTTCATATTTTCCTTGAAATGTTGATCATCTTCTAATCAAATGGGAACACAAGAGCATTCCACTAGTCACTATTCACTATATAGAACTACAGAAGCATATCAAGAAGTATATCAGGAGGAAGAGCACATTCAGATTTCTGTTCAGGGTCATTATTATTGGACCAAGAGGAAAAATTTAAAAGACATAAAATGGTGATAAAATTAAGGAGTAAGGCATGAGAAAATACATGTAAATACAAAGCCACATATATAACAAGTCCTCCCATGTCCTGTAGGATGTCAAGTGGGAAAGTAGAATAGAAAGGGCAGAAAAAAATTAGTCACGCAGAAACTCGCAATAGCCCCATACTTCTGCTACAACTTTAGAGAACATTAGCTTATTACAGAACTAATTGGACCAAATGATAAAGGAATTCCAGAAACATCACAGACCTGTCCACTTTTTTGCACAGTGCAATGTGTTAGGGTGGTTGGTGACACAGGCAGTGAAAGAATTCACAAAGAGAAGAAAGTGCAGAGAATAAAGGTTTCACTTTTTTCCCAAGGGAGGTTAAGGGCTAGGTGCAGAGAAATGCACCAGCACCAGCACCAGCACCAGCACTGAGGGGCTAGGGCTTTGAGTTTTTATCCAGTAATGGGGTGGTTGTAGAGCAGGATGTTTCTGCTGGGCTGCAACTTGTTTTGAAGTTGTCTTTGGGTGCAGGGTCCAGGCTTCCAGTTGTTGTGGTCTGGTATATCCTGTTTCGTGGGGTTCTGGAGCCTCTGAACCTTCAGGGTGCTTCCAGGAATTTTCTAGTCCTGTAGATAAAGACTTATAAAACAATTAGGATCAGTCATGCTTTACCCCATAAAGTTTATGGGGTTCAGCCAGCTCTGGAAAAGAGGGCTTGAGAAGGTGGCTTTTGTCCTAATACAGTGGAGTGTGGCACAGTTTGAGGAAGGAAGTGCTTCCTGTGATTCACATTTATCGGCATGTCTTCAGATTCCAGGGCAGAAACTCCCTCAGATGGGGATAGGATGGGGGCAGAGCCTAATGCTTTGTAGACGTTGCATAAGGGATTGAAAAAAACCCAGTTGGAATTTCCATCAGTCACTCTCTCTATTAGCAGTTAAGACAGGGAAAGAGAAAAAAAACCAGAGCAGACAGGATGTGCTCTATTTCATTCCTCAAACTGGATTTTTAGCTGATGAGGCAGGGTCTGGAAATGAATACCATTTGCAGCTGCATACCAGAGAAGACTGAAAAGCTCAAGCACAAAATGAAAAGCTCAAAAGCTTTGAGGCTTCATTCTAACTCATTAACACACTTCCAACCAGTGCAAGAGCAGTGGAACAAAGTAAACCAAAGTGATAGTCTTTTGTTCTATTGCATAAAATGTTACCATCCTATTCCATGGATGTTTATTTTCCATATATAATGCCATTATCATTATATCATTATTTCTCACATCTCTTGTGAGCATTTTAATGATGGGAGATTCATTCTCCCATCATTAAAGCAAACTATTTTTTTACATTTTGAAATTATTTTTGTTCCATCAATGTCCCTTGTTTTCTTTTTCAGAATATATATATATATGATTTCTAATTTTTTTTCATTATAATCTATAATTTCCTCTGAAATTTCTTATATTTCTTTATCTTCTTCCAGCTTCTCTGTCAAATTCTCTTCAGCTTATTCCCATTTTGATGATTTAGACTTCTACCATACAAAGTCTTTACTTCTAATTCATTTTCAAGTTCTGTAATGCAACTGTTTCCTCTATTTTCCACCTTCTTTTAGGTCCTTTAATATCCCATCCTGCTGTTTTTTGCTGTAGGAAGTTTTATGTGTTCCTTTGTTATTATTTTTTGATTTGTCATCTTTGAAGGAATTATATTTTTGCTGGATCTGCTATTTGCTCTCAAAAATTCTAACAACATAAGAAAATAAGAATATTTCTTCAAGTACACATAGCTCAAAAAGGATCCATTAATAACCAAAATGGGGAAACATGTTTGCTATAACAATTATTACTTCACAATTTCTGCAATTGCTAGCCAATGCAATTAGTTAAGAAAAATTATTTAATTTGAGGAAAAAAGAACACAAACACTGAATTATGTTCCAAAGGCCTGTCCAGAAAATGTCCAGCCATTGTTAATATAATGAGAATGGTTTACACAACATAAACTAGCAGCCAAGGAGAGTGGACTGCAATACGCATACGTGAATTGTGACAACTTCACTGTACTAGTCAGTGGGGGTGGTAGATGCTGGTGAGAGAGCATGTGTACCGTGTGGCCATTGCATTCAAAATGACTGAGTCGAGCAACGAATATGTATCAGATTTTGCGTTAAAGCTTGAACATTCATTCATAGAAACTATTCAGATGATTCAGGAAGCTTTTGGAGAAAATGCAATGAGTGCAGTGCAAATAAAACCATGGCATAAATGCTTAAAAGATGGTCGAGAATCTGTTGAAAGAGATCCATATTCCAGAAGACCTGCAACAAGCAGAACACCTGAGAATGTTGAATGTGTACGGCTGCCATCAACAAAGTTCAGCAACTGACAGTGCGAGAACTAGAAGCTGATCTGGGGATTCCAAAAACTACCGTGTCTGAAATTTTGATATAGGATCTTGGCATGAAATATGCTGTGGCAAAATTTATTCTGTGGCTTCTGCAACCAGAGCAGAAGGAACATTATGCTGCAGTTGGGAGAACTGTGTGAGGTCCCAAGATGCCTACTTTGAGTGATTGAAGTGTCACTGTCCTATGTACAATGTTTCTTGCACCTTGTATCTTCTTCAATAAAAGTCTCTGTTTTTCATATTACATGGCTGGATACCTTCTGGACAGACACAGATTCTCAGAAAACCCCAAAATAAACATCCAAAAGAAAGTAGTACAAACAGTAAGAATTTGATAAGATGCCTAATTACAAAGGGATTACATCATCACTATATATAGCTTCCCAATATATTGAAAATACCCATTAGTATATTTAAGGAATTATAAGAATGATTGTTATTTTAATCCGAATTTGTTGAATAGTAAGTATAAGAAAAATAAATTTAAACAATAAAGAAATTTATTGACTCACATATCCAAAATGTCCACAGGTAGAACAGGTGTTCAATACGGTGGCACCATATTAACAAATATCCTCTTTCTGTTGGTCTTTTCTTTATGGCCTTCAGGCAAGATCATCTCTCCTCCAACCAGTAAACCAAAGGCCTGGACTTCCCTCTAATTGTCTCACCTTAAGTCAGTCAAAAACCTATCAACAAGTCCTTATGATTAACATCATTCTATGTATTAATTGGATTCAACACGGATGATGTGGCCATCCATCTTGAACCTCTCATTTGTAGCAAAGGGGTCAAATTATCCACCTTTGAAGTTGGGGGTGGGAGCCAGAGCAGCCAAAACTGCTCTTTCATAATAAGAGAGGGTGAATGGGATATTAGGGAAGCAACCATAATGACGACAGTGACAACGATGATAATAATATTGACAGTGCCAATAGTAATAACAGCTAAAATGTACCAGGTATTTAACACGGACCAGTCATTTTGCCAACCTCATTCTTTTCTGGTTTAGAAGACTTAACATTGTTTGTTTTTTGTGTAAACTCCAATGATATTATTTACATAAAGTACTTATTACCTAATAATAAAAATTATCATCTAAAGAATAATAATAATAAGATAATAGTTGTTATAGGAGAAGGAATCATAGTAGCAATACTAATGTTAGCAGCAATGATAATATTGTATAGGTAAGTACTGTTATTCTCCTAACTTTGTAAATGAGAAAACTGATACCTAAAGAGGTTACATAAATATTTAAGGTAAATAGAGGTAACAATTGTTTAAGATAAGTCACAGAGCTGAAATTGCAACACTGATTTCTCTTGTTCTAAAAGAAATATACAAGAGTTATATAAAGAAAAATCAAGAAAAAATGGCTTAGAAACAATAGAATGTGAAACTAAATGGAAAGTTACACCTTGTTCTTGAAAAGGAATGCTCTATATTTAAAAGATTAAAAAACTATTTGCTAAAATCACAATGAAATTATATGCATGTGTGTCTGGTGGTACTTTATTTTGTGAGTGAAGGCAGAAAGAGCAATGTTCACTGAATATTTCATTTACTTTCTTATACACCTAGCTCCCCTGCATTTAGGCCAGACTAGATGACTAATACAGGATCTGAATGGTCCAATACCATATCTACTAGCTGTTTGCAGGTATTTACATTAAAATATTTTATAACCCTGATAACAGTATGAATGACAGTTGTTCACAGACATGCTGATTCTGTCCAGTGGAGAGACAATTGATTCCCCCTCCCCTCAAAAACACAAGTTCTGCTTCTATTTGTAAATTAAATTTTACATTTCTTATTCAACTATGAAAGTGTGGTATTTCCATTTCTTTGTACCAGTTGTAACATCTTACCTGTCTTTTCATTACTTAACGAGTTAAATAAAATCTTTGACTTCTGTTCATTTTAGTCTAGTTTGAGACCCATAATTATACACTTTTAAAAATACTTTAAAAGAAATAAGGATGATATTCAAACTGAGTCTAGCCCAAATCCTCACACTTTATATGTGAAGGAATTAAAGCCCTGAGAGGTGAGGGGATGCAGCACGGAGGTTTCAGCTCAACTTTTCTTACCAAAGAAATCCTCTTTATTAAATGAATATAATGAGCATGCAACGCTGCTTCCTCACTCATGTTGAGTAGTGATTGTTGTTAGTACATCTCCATATTGTATGATGTGTGTATACTAATATTAAGGTTGAATTACTAGTAAAAGAGGCTAGAGTCACATGATCTGAGTTAAATTTTCAACTCTCCTACTTCTAACCACATGACTTATACAAGTTACCTTTTCTTTATTTCAGCTTCCCAGCTGGAATGTGGAGACAATGAAAGTACTTACTCTTAAGACTGGTATAGCATTCAACTGGATAATGCTTATTAAACTCTGAAAACTGCCTGGCACGTAAAAATGTTCCACAAACGTTGTATGCTATTCTCATTCACGCCAGTCTAAGGCACACTTCCCTTGTAGAGAAATTATCATCTCGAAATGCACTAACATAAAACGTAGGGAAACCTGGATTTATCCCTTAGGTGTCATTGTGAAAAGTTGTAAACTAAAGTGTTATACATCAAATTTTATCTTCTAACTTTATTTTTATTGTTTGCACTATTAGAAATGTCCCAATTTCCCCCGACTTTGCCCATCTCTACCCAGTCCCCGTCCCCCTCCCCTCTGGCCATCACCCCACTGCTGTGTGTGTCCATGGGCGATGCATTTGCGTTCTTTGGCTCATCTCTTCACCTTCTTCCACCCAGTCCCCCTTTCCCCTTCCCTTCTGACAGCTGCCCATTTGTTCTCAAATTCAATTTTAATGCTATTACGTCCCCTCTTGTTTACAGCCGTGGATTGATTGATACAATTTTTAATAATTTTGTAGCACTTCTAGCTATCCCCTTTGACACACTAATGGCTTTTAATAAGTGGTTTTAGAACAGACCCCTATCTATATACAGGAGTACATTGCTATTGGCTGAAACCAACACTTCTAGGGATATCTACATACGCTTAATGCTATAGACACAATAGCCAGTTTCTAATGTAATTTAATAGCAATTTAGTAAAATAAATAATAGTAGATTAATATTAGTAATGAAAGTTTATTTAAAAAATAATAAGATAACATTCTCACCTTTCTCATGATTGTGACTTTTATTTTTTTAATGTTATTCAAGTACAGTAGTCTCCATGTCACCCCGCCACTCTCGGCACCCCACCTATCTCCATCTGTGATATTTAATCATTACAAATTTATCCCCATATTTTTCTCCAGAGCACTTTATTCAACACTTTAATATTCCCTACAAGCATCCACCACAATGTTTGCACATAGTAGGTGTCCAATAAATGGGATAAACTAGTGTACATTGCATTTTGTTCTACTGAAAACCGTATGCAGCTGTGACCTGAAAATAAGAATAGGAGCTGAGCATTTGTGCACAGAGCTGCCTCTTGTTCACTTTTAGCTTTCATTATTGTTCTCCCCTCTATGCTCCCTTTTCCTCTGCAATTCTAGGATGCTCTATAATTAGAAGCCAGCCAGGCATCAACTACTTCCTCTGGGCAAGTATGTGCCTTAACACCTCTCGGTGACCTTCCATGCTAATTAAACTACCATGTGAGAATAAAGAACATTGGTACTTAACTGAAATAAAAAGCAATTAAGTGGAAACATTTGGAGATGATTGTATGTTAATAAGAAATCTTAATCAATGTGTATACCTATGAGACCAACCGTGTTCCAAGGAATGTTCACACAATTAACTCATTTACTTCTCACAAATCCCTTAGGAGTTCTCTTTATCCCTACTTTCATATGAGGAACTAGAACCAGGGCTAGTTAAGGATGTTGCCCTATGTCACCCATGACTGAAACTGATGTGACTCTGAGTTCTAAGACCAAGATTTTTATTGTTTCATCATAAAAACTCTAAAGAACATGCAGAAATGCTTTTAATGACCACTGGTGTTCAAGAACCTATTTTGATTACTAGACTAGATTACTAGATTACTAAATGATTTGAATTAAACATTGAATTTTAGTGTAAAATGAATGATTTTGAGACTTTGAAAACAGTCTGTTTCTTAAGACAGCTTCCTATAAGTTTTATGTACTATGAATTGTCCTTTCAAATATGCTTCCACTTTTATTCCCCAGACATGTGGGATACACTTAAAAACATTTGACAAGGTTCAAATGAGTATATTCTCTGAATTATTCAACCCAAATTAGTGAGATTGTTTATATCAACCACAAGAATTTCAGCATGCTTTGCACAATCTATGCAGAGCATATGATTCTGTGTAGAGTGATTATAACAGTGCTTCTGAGCCATAAGTAAAAGTTTCCACAGTTACAAACACATGAAGACTTAGTAACTATCAAAATTCTCTGAGATTTCAGCAATAGCTTTTCTAGAGAAGTTTGCAAACCCCACAACTTCAGACAGAAAACTCTTGGAATTAGCTCTCACTCAGTTAAATAAAGGAAGATTTGTTTCTTGACAGAAGAAAGAGTGACAAATGTGCCCAGATAAACTGAATCTACTATACTGTATTTTGGGTACATGTGAACCCCTCATAGGTATTCACAGACCCCTTAGAAGAACAAAGAATACTTATATGACATGTCTAAATATAAATCTAGATGACTTGATAAAGGATAATATTAGTTCCTAAAATGAGGAATCATTCTCCTTTTTCACTGTAATTCAATCAGTTTTTATTTCTGATTTTATTAAATTTGATTGTTTATTATGTTTATTGTATTCATGCCATCTATGTTCACAGTGTTTTGCTAGAAATATACCAAATAACATGGAAGAAATACTTCAGCCCCTCTTAAAACTTAAGGTCTACTTCAGGATGCAAGTAACATGTTTTGCTAATTCTAAGATTACATTTTTTATGTAAATATCTCAAATTGCAATGTGTCACACAGTTGTTGTGGACCAGGCTAAACCCGGGATGTAGTTGTCAGGATGCATTTGCCTAAACATGCTCATGACTTAATTCTTGTTGTTCATATTGTCATCACTTCAGTTGAATTGTGTACTATATGGAGTAAGTTTAATTACATCTAGAATTTCTTTAAAATATTACCCTGCATAATGGCATTGAAATGAAACCAGTGTAGGTAGAAAAGTGCACTGAAACTGGGCATTAATTTCACACAAAATAAGCAATTATTTTTGAAAAAAGTCTAAATTTTTAAACAACTTTATTATAAAAAAAACCAAATATGTTATGGCACCTGAAAAAAGGAATGTATTCCAAAATATACACATATAAATGAGAGCAGGAGACATTGCCAAATCCCTTAAAATAAATAAATTTCAAAACCACAGGAGTGTACAATACCCATTGTTAAGGAATTGTAGCATGCATAGTTTAATTGGCAGCATTTCCTTCTTTCTCTCTTCCTATTATATAAAATAATACTGTGTCATGGTAACCAATGGTAGTCAATGTTATCTGAAATCAGATGCATATGGTATTTACAAAACGAATAAATAGTGGTGCAGGGCAGTTTGTGTGAGAGCCAGAATGTGTGGTTTGAAGAGAGTAGGACTTTAATAGAGGCCTGAGAAGGCTTTGGAATGAAATCAGGAACTGGGTTTTGTGGTAAAGACAAGCTGGACTTTAAAAGTGGGAGCAAAAGTGAAGACATTCCGGGTTAGACAAAGATCATAAACAGATATTTGGAATTAGATTAAGTCCGATACACCCAGGGACAGGCACAGATACAGACTCAGCAATTAAGACAAATTATGTTTTGAGAGTTGTAACGGGACTAGACTTGAGTTTCAATTTTGGCTGAGGAATTTGAATCGGATATCACAGTTAATGGGGACCGTACGAACTTTATTTTTATCTCATTTTGGAAAAAATTTTTATTGGGTTTTGAATTCTAGATTGACATTTTTTTTCTTTTAATAATTTAAAAGCACTATTCCACTGTCTTCTAACTGCTGTTGTTTCTATTAGAAAATTATTAATACTTTCTCATTCATTCTTCAAAGTTAATGTAATTTTCTTTATATTTATCCTGCTTGATATTTCCAGGGTTTTTAAAATGTCAATTGAAGTCTTCATTTAGTTTTGGAAAATTTTTGAGCATTACCTCTGCTTCTGCCAAAATCCCATTCTCCTTTCCTTCTGGGACTACAATTACATGTACATTGTACTTTTTCCTCTGCCTCACAGGTATTTGACATTTGTTTATTTTTTCCTTCTATTATCTTCTCTGTGCTTCAGTTTAAAACTTTTGGTCTTGACCCTTCTTTTTGGTTAACTATTTCTGCCTTCTGGTGTATTTACTCTGCTGTTAAATCCATTTATTGAGCTCATAATTGTGGATATTGTATTTTTTAATTCAATAACTTCCATTTGATTACTTGTATAGATTCTAATTCTCCAATAGCATTATTCATCTTCTGTTATATTTCTTAGAATGTACTACTTGTTATTCTAAAGTCATTTTCTGATAGTTTCAATATCTAACTCACCTGTGAGATTGTTTACATCATCTGTGATTTGCAGTTTTTTAAATTGTTTTTATCTTGGTTTTGGTTGTATATCCCTATTACTTGACAAAGCTTAGTAGCTTTTTATTAAATGTTAGACATTGTTTATAACAATTCCAAAAACTTTGGATGCTGTTACCACCTTCCCATCAGTGTTCCTTCTTTTCTTTGCTAGACAGAGTGAGGCTGAATTCCATTAATCCATCAGGGCACAGTTAAGGGTGGGTTGCTTTTAAGTAAAGCTCAGTCTCCCTGTGGCTTGCCTTTGTTGCTAAGGTTTAGTGCCCCAGGCTTCTCAGCTGAGCGATTTTGTTCACCAGCTCCCTAAACCCTGACAGACCTAAAATCCAATGTCTGGGTTATATGAAGCTGGAAAACTCTGATTTACATTTTAGATGTTTTTAGATTTAATTTGTTGTCTTCTACACAGTGCAGCTTCACAATTTGGCAAATGCCTTAGGAACTAAATTGATCTATGTTTGAAAACCCTTAAGACTCTGATTGTGTCTATTTAACCATCTTAGATTGCCAAATGGTATGATGTCTTGCCCTTCAGAGTGGCTCTTTGCCTAGGCAAAGCTCATCTCTTCCAAGACTTTTGTTTATGCCCAGAGCCAGCAAATTCTGGCAACACTGCTCATAGGTTGTTTGCTCACCTCTCCACAGCTAACACCTCTCTGGAATCTTAGACTCTTTGGCCCACTTTCTTCACTGATGCCTTTGCAGTCAAGATTTTTGCATTTTACCTGGCTTTTCTATTTATTCTTGAAAAGACTGTTGATTTACAGAAAACTAACCCATCTTACCTAGATGCAGAAGTCTCAAATCAGTAGGCCCTTAAACAAGAGACTGATATAATAAAATTTCTACTTGCTACATGGATAAAAGGGAGAAAACAGAGAAAAATGGAACAGACCTTGGCAAAGGTGGTAGTGGCAGAAATTGAGAGGAAACTTGGAAATCTGATAGCATTAGTTCTAATTGTTATAGTACCTCAAGATAGATACGCTCGGCCTCGCTTTACAGATTAATCAATAAAAAGACTTAAACATGTATTTTCTACCCCCAAAGTCTATGCATCTTCTATATGGTATAGTGAAACTCGGTGCAAAATAGGTCTACCATCACAAAGTGTCAGTTGTTTGATCTGTCAAACGAAAATAATAATGTCTATGTTATAGGATTGTAATCAATGAGATAAATACATGTGAAAGCACCTTATTAACTACAAAGAGGTATATGTTCTAAAGGTAATGGGGATTTTGGTCAGGTAAGGTAAGCAAATATAGAAATGACCTCATGAAGGAAGACATAGTTTATACACACAAATCCCTAGAAACAAAATGCATGGTATGCCATGCAAGGCCACAAGGAGAAGCAGTGGGGTTGGTCAGGAAGCAGAGGAGCAAAGAAAAAAATGTGGGCAAGAGCCTTGCTGTGGTTTCTGCATGAAGGAATTGTGAGGCAGGTTAAGCACATTTAGAATTGCCTACTTTGAAAAATTTCAGTGGGCTCTGGGGTATAGAAGCTGTCCATACTTGCCTGGAACTTTGCCCTGGTGTGATTAGACCAGGGAGATAACGGGCCATAGTGTGAAAGCCCAGTAAGGGAGGTGGTTGGGAGTGTGTGCTCTGGACTAGTTGATTTGCAAATGAAAGACACACTCCCAGGTGAATTGTTCCCTGTTTCCAGGAATTAGCTTACCCTGAGAGAGACTGTCACTCCTGAGTCAGCAATGCTCTAAAGATCAAAATACAGAAACAAAAGACATGATTGACACAGTATATGAATATTAAGTGGTGGTTATCTTTTTCAAGTACCAATATCCTGCCAACTCTGAGCTCATGAAGAATAGTGAGATTCAAAATTTCGAAACCCTGCACTGGAATCACTTTGGTTGCCTATGATGAGGTATAGACGTAGATGCCCAGTTCTTCATGGAGACTCACTTCGACGGCTCAGAAAAAAAAAAAAGGAATTTCTGTATTCTGTATTGCCTTGAGTGAACCTGGTATTTATAATGGCATCAGTGATATTTAACTTACTAAATCAGTGCTGCTTATAAAATACAATGTCAACGGCAATAATATTTCAATTAATATTTTAAAATTCCAAGTTTAGATATTTCCAAGCAGCTGTTGCTTGTTATATGTATTATTATTTTCTAAGAAAAGAAATACCAGAAGAATATTTTTAAAATATGCCACATTGTACAGATTATCTCCATTGTGTTTTTTATTGAATTCTCTACCCCAGCCATAAAGGCATTTGTCATCTGGGCAGTGTTCAACAGTATTCAAACTAACAAAGTAACTTCCTTCTTGAATATGAGTGCTGTGGGAGCAGTTTTTTCAGGGTGGGAGTATGTTAGTTCCAGATCTATTAAAAGAATAACAGTCCCCATGCCATACATCTTGTTTTCCTAAAAGTTGGGTAATTCAACTAAACAATTTCAGAATCTTATAGTTTAATAGTTAAAAAACAAAATATATATCATAACAATCAACCCCAAATTGTAAGCAATTTTATTCATTATTGGGTTAATTTATTTTTTACAAAGAGTATAATATATTTCCCTAATAAATAAAATGACCCATTTGGCAGAGGGAGTACAGAATAAACACTCATTAATTTTATATTTCCCAAACCTTCCCCTAAAACCTGTTTACTGGGGGAAAATATTTCCTGTCTACACCTTATGTTTCCTTCAAAGAAGGGAGTTCACACAGCGGAACTCCTGGCCTCCTCCTGTTCTTTCCTCATTCCACCCTCTGGTAGATGTTGGAGGTGACTATATGATAGGTGAATTTAAAACTAAAGTCTGGGGCCCTGGCCATTTCAGCTCAGGTGGTTGGGCATCATTCTGCAAACCTAAAATGCAAGGTCTCAGATTCAATTTGTGGTCAGGGCACAGGCCTGGGTTGTGGGTTTGTTCCTAGGTCAGGGCATGTGTGAAAGGCAACTGACTGATTTTTCTCTCTCACATTAATGTTTCTCTCCCTTTCTTCCTCCCTCCCTCCTCTTCTTTCAACCCTCTCTCCCTTCCTCTCTCCCTAAAAGCAGTGAAAAAATGTCTTCAGGAGAGAACTAAAAACATCAATGAAAATAACATCTGGGTATTCCCAGCTCAGCACTGCTCCTCCTCCCACTTGGTAGTAAGCCTCCTGGCATGCAGCATAAGGCCCCTGCTCCCCTGTGCCATGAGTTCCTTCTTGGCCAGCCGGGGTGACCTGAAACCTCACATACTAGAGGTCTACATACACATCTCATCATGGCAGTGTCACATGTACTACTTCTAAGTTTATTGATCAAGCTAGCCTGGACATTTTTGGGAATGAGGATGATATTTTGTCTTTCATCTTCAATCTCTTAGTTTTTAATTTTTTACAATCTGGACAGAAAAGGTAGGAGCTATGCACTGGGAGATCCCCACATTATGCAATCTATTTTCTCTGTGTTGTAGAATGCACACATACTTCCATAATCTGTTTCTTTGGTGCCCTGCTATTTAAATATAAACAAACATCACAAGTTTGTTCCATTTTCTTTTCACTGATTATTAGTTAGCTTGAATAATGAACTAAGAATGCCTTTTTACAGCAGCAGTTTCCTATCAAGGGTCTTAGAAGTCGTGGCACCCACCAGAGTTTTCAGATGTGCTTTAGAGACTATAGTGTGAGGGGTTGGGAGGTGGGAATATTGGAGAAAGTAAAGTAAGAAAACCAAGACTTTGGGAACCTCACTTCAGATTCATAAGAAACAGTTCAACTTTGACTGTTTAATACAGTAGGTTGCCATGAAAGCATGCACTTGAACAAAGTTTTCATTAGAAAAAAAATAAGGTGGTTGAAAACTATTGTCCCCTATAATCTTTCCTAATTAGGTAAATATTCAGCAGAACATGATTATAAAAATTATTTTTATACTTCACATAAAGCTATCTTTCCTGAAGAACTTTCTCCATTGAACCAAGTGTGGAATCTGTAACGTAAAAAACACAAGGGAGGATTCTAAGTCCAGTTTGGGACTAGAGTTTTGGGAACAGAGTGGTTTCCAACATAGATGTTCAGCTCAGAAGTTCTGCCTTTTAGCTAGCTTTCCTTTCAGTCATCTTCCAGATACTGAAGTCTGGTTATGAAACAACCTGGGAGTCTACCTCATTCCCCTGAACTGTAATAATATTCAAGGAGATTTTTAAAGTCTCATATTAGATCTAATGATACATAAATAATTATAGGATGAACATTGACTGAAAATCGAATGGCAAAACAACAACAAACCTTGTACTCAGCAGGAAATGTCTGCTCTGTCTGAGCCTTTTCAGAAGTTGCCTTTACCTGATTCAGAACAATAAACTCCAGCTGCCCATGTGCTGTCTGCAAACTGGCAATCTAGGTTGGGCATGATGTCTCAAATCATCCTCTCTCATGCCACACACAGTGAACAAACACCATTTTGGCTTCTTACTGGCAGCCAAAATTATAATGTTGACAAGTTTACTACCTTGTAAACTTGAAAGAAAAAATAAATTTTCTGGCCAAATACTTCCAGGAAGCTAAGTAAAGGAAATGTTAATTACCAAGAGACTTTGTCCTAATTATAAGGAAGTGCTAAACTCATTCCAGTTAACCAAGGCTTTTTCCTGCAATCCATTCTTACCACATAAAACCAATTCCTAAGAATTAAGAAGCATTTTTGCTTTAATGTTTGGCTATAAATACTACTCAACAAAAATAAAGCCCAAGTATTATATATCTACATTCAGAATTGGCTTTGTAATTTGCAGAGCCTAATGCACAGTGAAATCAGGGACCCCTGGCCACACTCAGATGCATAAGAAAACACTGGGGACCACTGCAAACCCCTAGTGAAATGCTTTTCACTGCCTTCCATCAGGCCTGCCCCTGAAACAGACATGATGAAAATGAGTTTCGTCTCATTTCCTTTTTTCCATAACTAGTATTTGGGTGAAATCTTTGACAATATCCATCTCAGCCACTACCAAGTTAGACATTTTATGTCTAGTTTATCCAAAACTTCTATTTTGCATGGGTCTCTTCACACCTGTTATGAGATTAGCAATTGTCTCACTCTTTAGGTCCAGCACAAAGCTGTATGGCTCTTAGTTCTCATGGACAAGTTGGTGGGTTCAAGGAAGCAGGGCTAAAGTTAAACCTGAAGTGAATGCAACTGTTCTACGTAAAAGAGGAAGAAGAATTTGATGGGTGAGGAAGGACTCACACATCAAATAGAGCAAGAGGAGAAAGAGCTGATGCAGGAACCAAACTTTGTAATGTACAATATGATTCTTTTTCTTAACTTCCAAAGTTATCGACAAGATCTGTGTGACTGGATGTTTGTGGACTCAGAAGAAGAAGAAGATGGAGCACTGCCTTGGATCTCCATGGCATAGAGAAATGGCTGCTAATGCAAAAGAAACTGAAAAAATGAGTAGGGAATCTCAAGAGCATGAGAAACCTCAGCAATTAGTCAAACTCAGAGAAGGAGAACTGGGGACTTTGGACTTACACAGGCCATGGGATTAGACAACCTGAGCCACATTTTCTAGTTCAGAGACAATGGGTGTCCTGAGCTCCAAGTGCCTGTCGCATTTCACAATTACAAGAGCTTTCCTAGGTGCCAGACCCAGTGCATGGTCACCACTCTTCACACATCAGCTCAGCTCATCTTCCCAACAAACCTGTACAATAGGTGTTATTTTACAGATGATCCAAATAAGACATTAAGAGGTTACAGAATTTTCCCAGGACAAGGCACTTCCTAAGTATTGGAAGTAGGACTGGAAACCAGGCAGTTGTCTTCCAAATCCAAGGGTCTCACTCGTGAATTCTGAATAACATCTACTTTCCTAGCCCACTGAGACAGAGTTTCAGAGTAGTCAAGGTCATACAATGTATTAGAGACTTATACACTTGAAAGTTATATAATCTCATTAACCAATGTCCCCAATAAATTTAATTTAAGCAAAAGATAATTTACAAGTGAGGAAAGGGAAGTCAGAAACGTTATTAACCAAGGAAAGCTGGTAAGCGACAGAATCAGGATCAAACTTTGTGGCTGGTTTCACTTCTATTTCCCCTCTAACCATTTTTGGCTCATCTGATCATCGAGCTTAGGCTCTGATTCTACCTCTGCCCTTCACTTTCTATGCAATGTGAGCAAATTATACTGGATTCTTAGTTATTTTAATCAGCAATGTTATAATTATAACTACTTTAAAGAATAGTTCCGATGGAATATGCAACAATACATATGAGAGCTGAAATGCATCACGCAAATTTAAGATATATTTACTGCTGTTGTTTTGGAATGAAGGACAGTTCTTCCCATGGTGCTTCCCATGAAGCATCATGAAGTTCTTCCCATGAAGCATCATGAACTTCTTCCCATGAAGAAGGACAGTTCTTCCCTCTCCCCTTGCTCAGTATTTACAAAGGAGAGAAGGAAGAGATATGTCTTTCGAACAATGTTAATTTCCTCTCACGCGTTTTGGTTATTTATCCCACTGAGTGATCCAGTCTCATTACATTCAGTCATTCACTCTAAATGCTTGGCAGGCACCCAAACAATTATTTGTTCAACTCAATAATCTAAGTTTATTGTCTTAAATAAATCACACCTGACAAATAACCCATGCTTCAAAATGATCTTTAAGCGTGGATGCTAACGTGACATTATCAATTCCAAAAATCATGGATGACTTTAAGGCTTTAAACAAAACAACTTAAAAGCTTGGCATTTTAATTTATTGCTGTACTGCTTCCTGGAGCTGTACTTTGATTGGTTTCCTCTACTTACCAAGCAGTAATAATTTTTTTCATGTGAAATATAATTTATGCTTTTAGAAGACAGCAGCTGTGAGTCGTGTAGGCAGGAACAATGTAAATATAAAACTCTTCTTGAAGGTCTAATGCTTTGCTTCATTTAATTTTCACATTTTAAAAATGCTAACATCAGGAGCCACACACATAAAAAGCTCAATGTATTTAATTTCCATAAAAAGATATTGGATACTCATTTGTATAATTTTTGAAGCACACTGAGGAGAGTAAAAAATAAATTTTTCAGTATATGTTATAAAAATGAAGGGAAAACAGATTAATAATGTGATCCTAATTGTCACAAATGCTGGTCTTCAGAAGCCAAACTGGAAAGAGACGAAATAATGAAATGATGTCTAATCAATATATTTGAATAATGTAAGGTTAAAACCAATTAATAAGTACTCAGGGAACATTTATCATTTCAATCAAGACAAAGTTATATATTTTAATGGAAGAAAATATTGGCATGAATATCCCAGAAGAGTGTATCAACAAAACAATTTATATTAAATATGTGAGTACTTTTCTCCTCTTTATTTGAATGTAAGTTCTAGCAAAAACTCTATTTTGTATATTCTTGATATTCCGACTAAATAATATCCAATTAAGGAAGATTTTTAAAACTGATGCAATTTTTCATTGTTTTTTGCAGCTCACTACTCAGCTTCCTCTTCTATAATAGGACAGAGAAGCAGTATGATTAATCTGAAGCACTAGCCTAAAACCTGGTGTCTTCCCTAAACGGCTTGTCAAAGACCTCCTCAACTGGTCAGAAGAACTCAATATAATACTAAGTATATTAGTTAAAATTATTCGCCCTTTGATCTGTCCTCGAATACTCATCTACCTCACATCCAGAAAAAGATAGAAATAAAGCAGATTAAGTAATATAAATACACTGGGAACCAAATATGTAGATAATTGGGAGCAGAATACTGTATAGTTAAATATAGCACATCCCATAAAACACAGTGTCAGTAACTAGACGTCTAGAATACAGTGACTAGATACAGTAGTCCTCCCTCATGTGAGTTTCACTTTCCATAATTTCATTTACCCATGGTCAACCATGGTGTGAAAATATTACATGGAAAATCTCAGAATTAACAGTGCACAAGTTTTTAACCACACCCTGTTCTGAGTACTGTGCCGAAATTTCGCACTGTCCTGCTTTGTGCCCCCTGGGGTGTGAATCATCCTTTGCCCAGCACCCCTGCCTGTTTGTCACCTCATAGCCTTCTGGGTCAGCAGATCAACTGTCCAGGTACCACAGTGCCTGTGTTCAAGTAGCCTTTGTTTTACCCAATAATGTCTTCCAAACACAAGAGTCATGATGCTGCCGAGTCATGCTTGCCAAAAAAGATGTCCTACAATGTTTCCTTTATGTGAAAAGATGAGTCGAGTACAATGAGATTTTTGAGAGAACATGTTCACATAACTTTTCTTGTAGTATATTGTTGTGATTGTCTTATTTTATTATTAGTTACTGTTGTTAATCTTTTACTGTGCTTAATTCATTAATTCAACTTGATCATAGGTATGTATGTAGGAAAAACATAGTATACACAGGACTTGGTACTATCCACAGTTGTAGGCATCCACTGGGGTCTTGAAACGTGTCCCCAGGGTAAGGGGGAACTACTCTATAAAAATAGAGCCATTGAATTACTTAGACAGAAGCCTATTAACAATACTGAAGTTTTCTGTGGGAATCAGATTGTGATCAATTGTCTTGGAATTTATATTAATAGTAAAAAGTAAAACTAACAAAAAGGGTTTTCAAATGATTTTGTCCATCAATATTTGTGTCTAATAACTAAAGTACCAGATGGTTAACTGTAGATATCATAAAAATAGCAATTCAATATTATTTCTAACACCATGTTAATTGTTTAACCTGTTTATACTCAATCACTTACAGGGATGCCTGTATTTTAGAAGGAATATTGTCTTTATTCCACATAGGAATATTTCAGGTCATCCTTAAGAAGTCAGACTTTAGCTGATGACACAGTTACCTGGTAGTTTGGGGACTGTTCGCCCAGAAAACTGATACAAAAACATGGTTTCCTTCTTTAACAAAAAACGTGAAGTTGTAGGGTCAGCAGAGTGCAAGTTCCTGAAGGCTTTGGCTAATTAAGCAATGTTCTACTGCCCCGGGGCCACCTAGAAATTGCATTTGAACAGTAACCCCCAGGTCAAATTGCACAGGACTACACATCAAGTCACACTAACACACACACATACAGGCACACTCAAAAGCAAGTCGATGAGTGCATGTAAACATGTGAGAAGTAGTTCTAGAGTCTAGTAACCAGTGTTGCGTTAATGCTGTCAATTTCCTCATTTCGATATTATACTGCAGTTATACAAGATGTCACCATTTCAGAGAAAGTAGATGAAAGACGCATGGAACCCTGCGTACTATTTTTGCAACTATTCAAAAGAAAGAAGTTGTTATATTTCAAAAAAGTAACTTTATGGATAATTATGCCTCAGTGAACTGATACATTGCTATATGTAGAATGCTGGATCAGTACACAGAGAAAAAGATCTAAATAAAAATTATTTTAAAACAATGAGCATTAATTTGTTGTCATTTTACCACATTTTGATCTAATGTTTTCAAAAGAAAATCAGTTTAAGTTAGGGTTAAGATATTAATTATTGGTTTGTTGGTAAATGTTTGACAATCCATTTGTGAGTAGGAAGCCCTGATCTGTAGCATTTGCCCTTTTTCTTTTCTTTTTTTAGGTTATCTCAGTTTATTTCAATAGCCACAACTTTGAAAAGTATACAATTTAAAAACAAGTTTTTAAGTGTATGCCCTTCTTTTTTTTGTAGTGTAAATATTTCACTATGGCCAATTTCAGACTACAAATTGGTAACTGGCTCACAAAATTCCTGATAATTTAGCAATCAGCTCTCCTGTGAAACATGTTTCACCAAGAAGTAAGATGTCCCCTGAGTCAGTTATATGCCCTGTGGGCCCCTTGACTCACTCCCACAGTGAGGGGCACCCCAGGACAAGGGTCAGAGCTGGACCTCTTTGACTCAAACCCACTTTGTCCAGATCTAAATCATTATCCTATATCCCAACTTCATCCATTCAATCCTCTTCTGTCTATTCACTTTATAATTAAAACAGGATACACCAAGATCAGAAATATTTGATAAGCCAGAGAAGTCATGCTGTTTAAGTATTCCTTTGTGGGATTATTCCTTAATCAATGGTTTCCCCTCTACATCATGCAGATACATGATGCCATGATACAATCATGCCATGGGCTGTAACCAATTGCTTATCACTGATTTTAGAGAATCAAAACAAAACACCTTCTTATGTTAGTACACTGTATATTCCAGTAATCACTCCCTCAAATGAATGGTGACAGCATCCTTGGAGGTTCTGTGCTCTTGACTAAAACTTTATTTCTCTCTTTGATAAAGCATGTGTCTTTGGGATAGGACCGCAATGGAGCAGTGGGGGAATAAAAGGATACTTAGTTAGGCAACCAGATTCCTGTTCGTATCTGCAGGTGATGATTGATGCGGGCCATCAACTCAATCATAGCTGATTGGTCCAGTTTAAGTTCAATACAAAATAGAATACCAGCTTAAAGTATAAGATAGTTCAAAAAGACTGATTTAACAACACATTTTGAACAATGACTCTGAATTTTAAGATAATAAAATTCTGGGAAAACTAAGGAGACAAAATTAATTTTAAATTACATGGAGTCCTGATTTCTTTTAGTCTTTCTAGACAACAATCATTAGACAAACTATGAGTGTCCTTATTCCCTGAAAGGTAACCCCACTCATTTCTATTACCTGGCTAATTGTGGAATCACTCAAATTAAACTCCCCAAATATGTCTGTTAACTTGGCTTAAGATCACTATGAAAGTATTATGTTACACATTCAGTTACACATGTGTTAATTCAGTTCATCTTTTCCTATGATTTCCTACTAAATTAAAATATAATTTAAAACCACTTCCTTGGCCTACAAGATCTTGCATTCATTTTTTCAGAATGTAGATAATTGAACCTGGCTGGTGTAGCTCCGTGGATTGAGTGTGGGCTGTGAACCAAAGGGTCACAGGTTCAATTCCCAGTCAGGGCACATGCTTGGGTTGCAGGCCAGGTCCCCAGTGGGGGCCATATGAAAGGCAACCACACATTGATGTTTCTCTCTCTCTCTTTCTCCCTCCATTCCCCTCTCTAAAAATGAAATTTTAAAAAATTAAGAAGAATGTAGATAAAATTTAGTGAATTATAACTAACATTGTACTTTAATAAATAAAATGGAATGGGGTAGGATGAGATAGGACAGATGGGGTAGGGTGGGGTGGCGTAGAATGGCATAGACATTTCTAAATATTGTATGGGAACCTATCACCCAGGTTGCAATCTGTCATTTTTATACTAGTAACAATAAAAATAAATAAATTGAATCACCCTAATGACCCTGCCTTCCTCTCTGCACTCATCTTTTATTTTGTTCTACTGTTTTAATTCTTATTTTCTCAGCGTAGTTCAGTTTGTATACTTCCTGATGAATAGTTTTTGAATTTGCTCAACCTGTTTTCTGCTTTGCCTAATCTACTCTTAAATCCAGCCAATAAATTCTAAATTTTATAATTTACAATTTTTATTTGTAACATACAGCTTTTACTGTTGATTGCAATTCTCTTTCAAAATTCTCCAAATTTTTATGTGATTTGTTCAGGTTCTCATTGTCTTTAACGTACATTTAACAGTTATTTTTAAATACTTGTCTGCTAACTCCAAAGTTAAAATAATCTTCCATTGCTTTTTTTAATGTCGTATTTTTCATTCTTTTTTATTCCTGGATTTTTTATTATATGCAAGAAATTGTGAATAAAAGAATCATGGAGACTAGAGCTGATATTATTCCCTCCATACTTCTATCCTGAGAGGGTTCACTCTTCACTCTGTTGGGCAGATGGAGGGAGGAGCTGCTTGTCTCAAGCCAAGGAGGAGTTGGAGCATCAGACGGACTCTCTTCGCTTCTGGCCTTAAGTATCTCGAGCGTGATGAGATCAGTCTGAGTTGAACTTCTCTGTGAACAAGGAGACTGGGAGATTGACTCTCCCCATCTGGCCTTGCCTCCAGCACCCTATCCTGCTGCAGAACTAAGCGAAGTTTACACAGAGAAAAATCAGCCAAATTTTTAGGAATTCCTTAGATTCTAGTTCATAATATCAGTCCACATGAAAATATTTGCTGGTTTTTCTTTCTCCTATTAGAGCCTGTATGCCTACGGCAAGCTCAGTCCTCAGACCTGCACCCAGACCCTGCAAATTCCACCTAGATATGCACATTTTTGTCCACCAGAAAAAGAGTTCTTCAAATGACTCTACTGAAGAATGGACAAAGGATTTGAATACACATTTCTCTGAAATATATATTCAAATGGCCAATAGGCACATGAAAATATTCTCAACATCTATAGTTATTAGAGAAATGCAAATCAAAACCATATGTGACACTATTTCACACCTCTAAGATGGTTATAATTTTTTTTCATAAATGAAAATAACAGGTGTTGGTGAGATGTGGAGAAATTGGAACCCATGGCTGGTAAGAATATAAACAATTTAGCTACTGTGGAAAACATTTGGTGGTTTCTCAAAAAATTAAACAAGACTTACCAGCAATTCTACTCCTAGGTATCCAGTAAGTCTACTCAAAGGAATTGAAAACAGGTGCTCAAACAAATACATGTCCATGAATATCGATAGCAACACTATTCACAATAGTCAAAATATGGAAATAAGCCAAACACACATTAACTGATGAATAGATAAACAAATGGTAGTATATGTATACAATGGAATATTACTCAGCCTTAAAGAAAATTGGAATACTCATGCATTCTACCATGCAGGTGAACCTTGAAATAGTATGCGAAGTGAAGGAAGGCAAATGCAAAAGGACAAATATTATATAATCCCATTTATATGAAGTACCCAGAATAAGTAAATCTACAGAAACAGAACACAGACTTGGTTGTTTCCAAGGACTGGAGAGAATAAAGGAATGAGGAACAACTACTTAATGGGCATGGGATTTTCGTTGGGAATGCTAAAAATATTTTGGAATTAGACAGAGGCGGTGGTTGCACAACATTGCAAGTGCACTAAATGCCACTGAGTTATTCAATTTTAAATGTTTAATTTTATGTTTTGTGAACTTCACCTCAAAAAAATTGTTTTCCCTTAGGAGGAGTTTAATTTATATACTCTTCCATGCTTCCATATTTGTACAATGTCTTTTAACAGTGATTTAAAATTTTCTCCACTTCTTTCTAGTTACTGCAGTAAAAAGAACATCCTAACCAGAAGTAAACTCCCACACATTACATTTTTAAATGTTTTTAGTCATTCATTACTTCCTGAAATGATTTTCTAGATTTGCTTACTTTCTTCCCTGTTATCTGCACGCAGAGATCCTTAGTCCCCACGTCCAGACTTCCCTGCAGACCCTCTACTGATTCCTTCACTGCTGGATCTGTAAATTTAGCCCAGGGCCCTGGTCACAGCAGGCACTGGACAAATAATTCCTGAATACATGACAATGTTTTCAGGAGAAACAGTATAGTTCTTCTCTGTTAATATGAGTTCACATAAAACTTCATTCATCTGTGTCCCCGAGTTAAATGATAAGTCTGTGGTTGCTGGGCGTGGGAGTTATATTTCTGTTGTCTCTAAAGCAAAATCAGTGGGGAGGAATAGAGAATAATTTTTCCAAGACTACAGGACAAAACTGGTCATAGAGGTAGATTCATTAACACCAAAGATTCGCATATACACACACATGCAAATTGAATAGCTATCGAACGCAGCTGCAGAGGAACCATTTGCTATTGCAATACTAGAGTGTTGTGAGATCCTGGCAACCTGAGATGCTTCATAAAAAGGATTGCTCTGGTGACTAGACCTCAACATGGAGCAGCATAAATTAAAGCAGTCAGATCAGATGCCATCTTGTGAAGCAGTTCTTGAGACAAGACAGTGATAGAACGTATTTGCTTACCTGATCTCCACTGACTGACCAAGGTCTGAAGTGCCAAAACAAGACCATCCCAATCAATGAACCTGGTCTCAGTAGTGGCTTTCAAGGGCTTCTCAGCTGTCCTTTCGATCAAACTGCAACATGAAAACAACACCAAAGATATTCAGCCAGCCTTCTTCAGTAAATGTTATTGCCAAATTTAGATCTCACCTCAAGTGGGTGGGCTCTTAGGTTTCCAACCAACCTTGACAATTTTGAAATTTATGTAAGAAGTTTCATTGACTTGGTAGGAAATCAGACTTAGTATTTCTAAGTAAATAGGACTTAGCAGACAAGAACGTGGCTAATGAGTTTTCTCAGAAACCAAATAGCTGTTTTAGAAAATGGACACTACTTGCATGGATTAAAACCACCCTCAAAAAATTGTCTGCAATAAAAAAAATCAAAATTCAAGTTCCTCATGTTTACTCATTTCTATAGCTTATACATCCAATGAAAGCTTAAAAAGGAAGCTAAGAATTTGAAATCCTGTGAATTGTACCTTCTAAGATTCGATTTCTGTGGCTTACACCACATAATTTTGTCCTTGTTTTCTTATGCTTTTAGGTATATGTTTTACTATTCCCCATGTCAAACCCATTTGTTTCAGGTTCATTGTATCACAAATATCTAGTCACACATTGAGAACAGTCTGCAAATAGATTTCATGTGGCTACTTCAATCAGTAACTATTCTTTTAGAATATGCCTTACATGTAGTGTTTTATATGGGAAATACTTATAGGTGATCAAGTGAAAGTGCACATTAAAGCATGCCAATAATATGTTTACCTTACCACCCTAATGTCGTGCATTTCTTTGGAGAGTATTAATTCTAGGGAAAGCTAGGATTTGGGCACATAGATAACACACATATCAGTTTCAATTCAGTGAGACTAAGTTTAATTTCTGTACAAGCTATGGGCCTGACATTTAATTAGCCCTTAGAGTCTGAACATTAATAATAATAATTATTATTATTTAGCATGTTTTTCCCCTCTTCTTGAGAGAACCACATTTAATTGCTTCCTAAAATGAACTTAAATTCTTGGCATCAACATAGCTCATTCTTCAAAATGAAAAAAGTAATTTTCCTAGCACCTATGTGATAGTTTACCTTTCACTCCCATTTTGGCCTGGTAATTCTCAGCATGTTAGAAAAAGAGGTATTGATTTTATCTATAGCTTCAAAAGAAGTGTTTGTGAAGTCCTGCAATTCAACCCCCGTTGGCATAACTTCCTCATTTTATTTATGAGTTGTCTCTGTGTGTATATGCGTTTAGAAAAAAATGATTCCAAACTTTGAATATTTTGCCACTCGTAGAAATAGGTTAAGAGAATTATCCTTTTCACCCTTTACAGGACATTAGGTCTCTAACTAAGGGCACCTACACAGACCTAGTGCGTAACCTCAGACTGACATCAGCTCCCAATTACAGCTGTGGATGGTTTCTCCGACATCTAGGGGCACTTAAAGAACAATCAGAGGCGTTTTCACTTCAAGTTCTGCCTAGGTGAGCAGACGCCAGGACCGATGTTGGTGAGTACACACCACCTACCCATCAGGCCACCAAGAGGCCACTGGGACAGAAGGAACAACCATTTTGCCCAACAAAATGGCATGGGTGAGGTAGGCTCACTGATCCAGGCCAGCAATTTTCTCAGTTGAACCTGGTGGTTTGTAAAAGCCAATGTGCCTCTCTTGTGAAAAGCAAACTCACTTTCTTGGTGCTGGGGGTAATAGGTGCTGCAAACTATAGAGCACATCCCTAAGCTCTCCAGTCTCCAGTCTTCAATGACATGAAATCGGCTGGAAATCACTGCCTTTTAAACACGTGCCTGTTTTCTTTGTGCCTTTAGTTCAGCTATGGGACTGCTATAGTGTCCTTCTTAGTTCAATTTTTTTAAGTGAGGTTGATCCACAAGTAACTCTTGTTCTTTCTTCAAAGTCAAACTTTTTATTGTAATTTTAATTCTATGAGCTCTTTTACTCATTTCTGATTATCTGTTTTTGTGATTTTATCTTTCAAAGCAGAAATAACAATATGTTTGGTAATCAGGTGCTTCACCAGATTTCCCTGGAGCTGTTGGATGATGTATGTTGTATTATCTACCTAATATTGGAAAAGTGATGACCTCTAAGTTAGAATTAGCAGAGCCTTCTGCAGGCCTGTTTTTGCCTAAACAATAAGTAAATTGAGACTTGGAAGTGTTTACTATATATTCCACCCTGGCCGATATGCTCACCAACCGCAAATACTAATTTGTGAAAAAGGTATCTTTTTTCATACATTATTAATGTATATAAATTAAATGTGTGTATTCTTTGTTAAACAGGATAAAGTTTAAATCTCTCTGTATATTCGTTATATATTTATTAAATAAGCCTTTAAAGGAGTTATTTGAAATATACTGATCCAAAATACATCAAAAAAGGTAAGTGATTTCCTTCTTTTCTTTTTTAAATCCTCACCCAAAGACATTTTTATTGATATTTAGAAAGAGATGTATGTGTGGGGAGAAAGAGAGATACCGAGAGAGAGAGAAACACTAATGTGAGAGAGAGACATTGATTGGTTGCTTCTCATAGGTTCCCCGACCAGAGACCAAACCCACAACCCAGGCATGTGCCCTGACCAGGAACCGAATCCACGACTTTTAGGTGTATAAGTGGACACTCCAACCAAGTGAGCCTCATCTGCTAGGTCTAAAACAGTAAATTATTTCTTAAATCTCAAAGAGGATCTCCCAGACTATGTATTACTAGAAAAGAGGTTTAAAGGTGAGTTCATAGTCCCATCCACTTCTTGTAACCCTGGCTTTCATGAAGCTGCTCTTTGAAGAATGTCAGGGCAGAGGCTACCCTTGGCTTTGACAACAACCTCTAACCTAGAAATGTAAAAGAAGGCAGACCCTGAAGCTCAATCAAGCATTCGTTTGGTTTAATCCTGATAATTTTCACTTCAGTGACCTGACAGTGCTATAGAGCAATTGTTATGAAAATTACTGCCTGCCTCTGCTTACTGTGCACAGAAATTTAGTAGTGGAAGCATTCAATGAAGGCCCTCTGTATAAAGACTTCATTGCTAGTACAAGATGTGTTTATTAGGAAACATTATCATTGTTCAAGTTTAACTACTTCCTTTTAAAAACCACTACCCTTAATTAGGCTTCCATCTTCAAATTGCTTGATCAGCGAGACAAGGTGTGTGGGAAGGATCTTTGTATAAACAGAGCCAAGAACTCTGAGATTAGAGCGGGATTTCAAGGCTCAGAAACGTTGGCCCACCCATTTCCTTTCCCCGGAAATCCCTACCACCAGAGTTCAGGCAAGCTCTGGTGTGTTGCATCAGCTCCTACTACTTCCCCAGCCCTATGTTAGTTGTTATGAGAATTGCCAAAATCCATTTAGAAGGCAAATTTTAATTAGGCATCAATAGTCATGAAATATTCAGAATTACACAATTTTACTTCTAGGAATTTATTCAAATGAAATAATCATGGATGTGCATAACAATTTTCCTATCAGAATATTAATCGTGGTTTTGTTTCCTTTTAAATAGCATCAGTAAAAACGTTGGGTATAATCTAACTGTTCAAGAATAGGAAAATTTTTTAAATTAACTTTCATATAAAACACAGTCAATGTGAAGCTAAGAGCAAGGCTTTGGAGCCACAAGTAGTAGGGTCAGAATCACGCTCCACTCTTGACTGGTTGTTCAATCTTGAGCAAGACATTTAACTTTTCTAACAACTACTTCCTCATCTGTAAACTGGGAATAACACCTACATTATAAAAAACCAGTTGGGGGAATTGAATTATACAATTTAGATATAATATGTAGTATAGAATCTACCATGTAGTAAATATTCATCATATAATTAATAGTTACCGTTGTAACAGTAAAACTGTATACAAGGAGTAAAGTTATGTTATGGAAGAATATTTTAAGAAAATGCTCACAACTTACTGTTAAATCAGAAAAAGTAGTCATGAAATAGAATATAGGGAGTAATCTTTTTTAATAAACAATAAAAATGTGGGTATGGGTATAAAATAATAGAAAGACACAGCATAATTTACTAGTGTTTAGTCCTAGTAATAGATCTAATGGGGGATTTTTGCTTTTTCTCTTGGTGTTTTATTTCACTGATACATTACATATTACAAACTGAATGAACATGTTTCTGCAACTTGTGAAAAGGTGACTGCTGCCCTAAAAGATAATAATACTTATTTATTTTAAAAAGCAGGAGAGACTGCTTCCAGCTAGGGGGATTAGGGAAAGCTACTGGGAAGATATTGCACATGAAATATACTCCAAAGTGTATGCAGGATTTGTTCTGGCGTGCACTAGGAGGGTGCTTCCAAGGGAATACAATAAAAAGAAGGAACATGCAAAGATATAAGTGTTTGAAGCTTATTGAAGGAAGAGCTCATGCAGTTCAGTTGCATGAAGTATAAAAAAGGGTTTTCCTGCATCAGGATCAAAAAGAATTTGAAGGCTAAGGCTAAGGATTTGCATGTTGTTCTAAATCCAGCATAACGTTAATAGAGCTTCGAGAAATAAAAAGAGATTTGTAGTCACGCAAGTTAAGGAAAAGCTTCATGTTTTACCCTCTTCAGATATCCCCAGTGTAATTTTAGTGTTAAAGGCTTTACCAAATTGTATCTTTAAAATACACAAAACCATCCATATTTAACTCTATTTAACCCAGTATTTGTATATGGATCAAAACACTATATACAGCCTTAAATATAGCATGAACAGCAAATGAACTTTGATAAACAGAAGAAAAGAAGAGAAAGTTCAAAGTAACCAAGTTTTATCTGTGTCAGAAAAACATGAACAAAGCATTTCAGGGGTGTTTGTAGTACCCAAGAAGCAGAATGTTGGAAAGGAGCACACCAAAGAACAAACTCAAGAATGCAAAAGACAAACTTTATCTCCCAGTCCTTCCTGAGTTGATTTAGTCTGCAACACAATTACCCAAATGCTCCTCTGTGAGGAACCAGATGAGATATCTTCATGAGTAAGGTGCAATGGGAGGTCACAAAGAGTGAGTCTGGGAAGCAGCGAACACTTTGTCCCCAGTCTGACCCATCACGTACAAGCCCTGGCTAAAGACAGTGAAGGAAAGTCACTAGTTGTCCAGCCGCTGACCAGGTGAAAAGGAGAGGCTGTGGTTACCCAGCACCAATTAGCTCTCCGTGCCCTCTTCCAGACCTGGTCCTCTTGATGTCATTACTTTCACTTGCATGGCACCTTTCACGCATGTCATTTCATTAATAAACATCATAATTCCATGGAAGATGGTAGAGCAGATCAGCCCAGTTTACAAAGGAACTTTATCAAAGTTAAGAGTGTAATGAATGTAGTCCTAAGGAGACCCCTCTCATATAACCACAAGGCAGCAATGTAGCTCACAAAGGTCTAGAAGCATTGACTATAGTTAATAAGTACTATCGAGTATAAACATACAGCATCAAAACACATAAATGGTAGAAAACATATTTCTTAAGTGATAGCTGAAAGATGAAAATGCCAGTAGCACATGTGTGGAATGTTCAGAAAGAGGGTGTGAAAAACATGGGAAAGTCTGACACACAAGGGGAGGAAGCAGAGGAGACGTGAGCATCCACCACATCAAAATCAGCTGATTTCTAAAATGTGCTCAGTGATTTCTTAAATACCGACCAAAGCAGTAAAAAGGACTGCTCTGTAATTATCTCACATTGTTCAAACATTACACATGTTAGTTTTTGAATTACAGCAAGCACCAGTGCTCTTACCAGTCCATCTGGCTGCTTTCTCATTGAATGACTGTCTAGGGTCAAAACCTATTGTAGAGTCAAAAGGAGAAACGGTGATCTGAGAAACAACAAACTTTCATCCCATGCATTTTCCTTCTCTAGAGATAAACACAAACTTATCGGCCTCCTATGTAAGCCAGAGGAACTATCTAGGTCCTCACAATTTCATTGTTGAACTTTTTTGTGCAATGAAGTTGAGGCAATATTTTGACTAAGTTATAGGGGAAAGAGAGTTTAGAGTTTAAATTCTGACTTGTTATATTATGTAATTGCTCTTTGTTCCACAGAAATTATGAAGTAACTTGAATTACAGCCAATTACAAATTATATTTTGCCAAATCCATTTCCAAAACATGATATATACTGGTCCACAGTGAGTAACTAGAAACACTTTAGTAATGCTTAAAGATGGGTAAATCAAATTTATTAGGCCTTATCAAAAGCACATTAAGCATACTTTGCAATAATTTTTATAAAGAACCCACTGCAATTTAATGGTCATTCCAAGATGTGACTAATTATATGACTTTGGGTATCAGGAAAAAAAAGAAAATGGAAAGTTCTCCACAGCTAAAATGAGATAGATTCAGATTTCTAAATTTTATCTCATCTCTAGGGGGGTGTGCATGTGTGTATTTGTGTACTTGTACACACATGGGTATGTATGAAGAGATGGAGAGACATAAAGAGAGAGAACTGTAAATTGAAAAATTGGTGGGAACAATGGAGATGGTAATTATATCTCTTTTCCTTCAAGATGTCAATCAAAATCAGAAATACATATAACAAATTGTTCTTAATTGTAAATTTACTCCAACGATACTTGAAAACAGTTCCTTAAGCTGGATTATTATGGTATCCATTTTTGTCTGAGTTCATAGAATCTCATGAGATTTTAAAAACTCATTAGCTAATAGAATTGCTCTAGATCTGGAGGTTCACTAATAAAATAAAATTCTCTAGTGTTTAACCACCAAATTGTACTTGGTAATTGGTTCTTTGTAAATTGCACTTTGATGCACCTTGTGCACAGCTTATTTGATAAGGGGAAATACATACATATATACATATATATATAAATTCAAAATTATGTATCTATATATTTATACCATAAAGTAGCTAAAAGAATGCTTCCCAGACACAGTAATGTTTTTAAATAAAACAGGGCTATACAGTTTTATACAGAGGGCTATAAAGCACTCTGGTTTGCATATTATATATAAATATGTCCTTTAAATATTTGGATATCACATATTTCTTCTTTTGATGCATATTTGGGTATATTCTTTAGGAAAGAGCCAAATCCAGGGAATTGCAACAGTTTGAATGAGTAAACCTGACTGTGTTCTCTCCAGGAAAAATCTAATTCTCTCAGGAAAACTAGAGGTGACTCATAGGGATTTAAGACATTTTGTTTACCTGGAAGGAATAAAACTACACTTATGTCATTAGAGAAAACTCAATGCGGTCAAAACAAGATCCCTGCCAGGCTGGCAAGTCTTCCACTTTGACCTCAATTATCACTTCTGGGTTTTTTTTTTAATTTCTTTTAATACATTCTATATTACTTGATTCATTTCTGCATATTTATCATCAAATATTGTTAACCTGCTTATTAAAAATATAGTTTTTTGATCATGAAAAAGAAAGCGTATTCCTCCAGGACACAGACATTTAACAAAATGTATTTTTCTTATTTACAAGTAATTTAAGGAAATCCAGTTGGAGAGAACAGCACATGAGAAAATCCTATACTTAGGCATATCTGGCAGGCTTGTATTCTCACAGATATTAGTACATGTAAATAGTAATACTTTAACATTTATATATACACATACATGTATACAAATGTATGTACAATAATCAAATGTACTTTCACTGATCTATTAGTAACAAATACAAGTTTATTTTTAAAACTTTGGCAATCTCAAAGCTTTGTCACAGCAAATAACCAGCAACAGTGAAATTTATTTTTCGTTAATATTCTATGTGCATGTGAGAGTAGTAGGTACAGTTTATGAAAGGGAGGATGATGACAGAGAGGCATTTAATATGCATACTGAGTTCAATTCAACAAGTATTTACTGAATGCCATTTCTAATCAGGGTACCAATAAGTTTCATTGTTGTGAAATTTACGAAGGAGACAATGTAAGGAGTGAGTGGCTGTGTGAAAATACTTAGGGAAATAAGTCATTAGTGACATTTAGGGTGGCTATTCAAGCTCTCAAATATGTTAACTTTTATTATTTCCCTTTTAAAATAAAATTTAAAAATTTAGTTATAAGCACACCACATTGTAAATAAAATGATGTTTTCAGGACTTTTCATGAATTCAGAATTACGTGGCTTTAAATTGAGTAGCTTAAGACCTCTACAATGTAAGTGTGCTTGTATGCTTATACACTTCTTAGAGTTTTGCTATCTCCTCTCACTTTCAGCCTGTCAATTACCATCTCTTACTGTCAGGAGTATGGCTGCCTATAGCAGCCCTTCTCCTGGCCTTCCACCTTTCTTCTTTTAACCTATGTGGTCTTGAAGACCATACAATCTGACTTGCTAAAGATGTTTGTAAAGTAAAGGTAAATAAGCTCCACAGAAGAGCTCAGGGAACTGTGTTGTAAATAGTTAGCATATTTTGAGTCATCTGTCTTGATTGTTCATAACACTTTCCTACGTACTTCATGACTCCTGACTCTGCTCTAGAGAGGTAAACTTGCCAGTGCGTTGGGTCATGTTTGGTGAAACCCAAGTCACCACAATCTCAGTCCAGTTTCAGGTTTTAATAGCTTAATAGTGAAAAATTCTGTTCTCTTATTTTAAAATCATTTAGAAGTTTATTTTATGTATTATTAAACATTTACCCTTTCATATGAATCTTAAAATTTCTTTCATAACTTTGGTACAAACATTCATTGGGGATTTTGCTTGGAATTGCACTCTATTTATAGAATAATTTGTGTAGCATTGATATCTATTAAATACAAAATAGCTTCATCCATGAATATGGTATACCTCTATATATTCAGGTTTTATTATTTTGTGCTCCTCGGTAATATTTTATAATTTTATTATAAAGTCTTGTAAGTGACTTTAAGAACTTTTCTTAATATCTCTGAAATGTTTAAGGTAATGTTTAATCTTTTCAACTGGCCAAAAGGGCTTGTAGGAGTCTTAAGATCCAAAACAAGCCTGACATACTCAAAATAGTCGTAACTGGCTCTTTTATAATGTAGAAAAGGCCTCTGGGCTCTCAATTCCTACAGGCAGAAAGATAATTGAAAGAAGTTGCTCAAAGGATATATTTTCTAATGCCCTCTTCAGAAATAGCCAAAAGGGGTAATGGAAAAAAGAAAAAAAAAAAAAAAAAGATGATCCAGAGAGCAAAGACAAGAACTCAGGAGCACAATCAACTGAGAAGCCCAGGATGGGAAGCAGGATTGGAGCCTAAGGAACATTCTCTATCTCAGAACAGAAAGGCCAGGCAATATTTGACCAATGAAATTTAGTAATTGTTAGCTGCTTCGCGATTTTCTCTTTTTCCAATATGAGGCATAGTTTGGTGATCTTTTTCATGTTTTATTATTATATATTGGGTATGTGGTAGTAGATGTGTGGTGGTAGATAGCTTATCTTTTTAGTTCAAAGATTTCTGAATCCAGGAGAAGCCACATATGGACCTGATAGAGGTTATGATATCCTTGACTTTGAGCCAATTGCCTTGATTGAATTCTTTCGGAGGGTCTGAGGCAGGAGGAGATTATTTTGCATTTGGACGAGTTGAGAACACTTGTGGTCATAGGAGCAGACTGGTAAATTGTGTTGATGGCTTCCATCCTCCATGTATCCTTACATTTAGCCAAATAACTTTAGTACCTTAACTTCATGTGTACGGAGATCTGCCATATCCCTTTCATGGGACTCAATCATTTGACTTACTTTGGCCAATGAAATATTAGCAAATACCAGATATTACATAAGCAGCAACTAAGAAGTTTACTAATTGAGGCTTATTGTTTTGTGTCTTCACTGTAAGCAGAAGAATAAGCCCCAGCTGGCCTGTTGGCTAAATAATGAGAAACATGTGGAGCAGAGACAAGTTGCTGCAAACTTCCTAAATCCAGCCTGAATCAGCTGATGGTCAGTGGATCACCCAGCCAAGATCAACCTCCTTGCCTAGCCAAATCACCAGCTGACCCCAGACATGTGCACCACTATCGTTCAAGTTTTGCCACTGAAATTATGGCATTATTACAGGGAAAATGCCTATAAAATTGTGTAATTCCCCTACTAGACATTAAGGTAATGAGGTAAAAGTCTGGCCTAATTACCGTAATCTTTGAATCTCCCACCTAGCAGAGTGTCTCATACACTTTTTAAAGAAAAAGTTAACAAACTTGGTTTGTTTAGTAAAGTAATAAATTGTATAAATTGTGGATTAGATTGCATTGATTATTTAGAAGAACCGCAAAGAGTTCTGCTACTCAGTTATCTAGCTAAAGAGAATGAAAAAAAGGAAAAAAACATTTGCTACAAGGCAAAGAGGTCATTAGGACCATAAGAGAATGTATCACTGTGGATGTTCCAAAGGAGAAAAGGATAAGATTACTACCCTATCACCGAATAAAATTGTTCAGCACAATTAAATTTGGAGTGGCATTTGTTAGTTGTGGCCTAAAAACAAATGCAATTACAATTCCTTCTAATCAGCAATACAACACGAGCCTTTATCACTGTAGACTAACAAAACTAATTTGCCTACAGTAGCCCTTAAAATGATGCTTTGCATTTTATAGATTTTTGACTACTCTCTTCATCTCAGATAAGAAAGGCCTTACTATTCAGCTAGCTATCAAATGTTACTGGTGGAAAAACACTAGAGAGAGCACAGTGCTCCCCACCACAAAGCCAAAAGCTTCCTCATTTGCTCCAGCACTTCCAAGAAAAAAACACACGTCTCATGCTACTTTTCTCATATTCCATTTTATACAATCTTGGAGTTTTTATTATGGCCAACTAACACTGTGGTTTGTGACTTACTTTCTCCAAGAATAATCCTGCTAATTTATATTTTGCTTACTAAACCATTTCAATTGGTTCTGTGAATCTTTTTATTTTTCCAGAAAATGCATTTTCTATTTCAATAATTGAAAAATGGGTGTTACCAGACAACATAGATAAAAATGTGGTACATGGACTACCATTTATAACGATGAATAAATGTGTCAACCCAGAATACTGCACTGAGTAAAAATAGACTTCATTTGTTTCCAGCACATCTGCACTGCAAAAAATACATATGCATATATATTCTTCTAGCTTAAAAGAATAAACACCAGAAGGAAATTTGGACCTATGTGAACTAATTAAAAACAAAAACAAAAGCTAAATAAATGATGGATAAATTTTAAAAATTGTGTTTCTTTTACTCTGAAATTTTCTTAAAAGATTGCTTTAAAACAAAAGTAATATTTTTAGTTATAATGAATAATGTATATAAAAACAAAAGATATGACGACAAGCACAAAGAAAGGGTCAAGTATGTGGAATTATTCTATGTTAGGATAACATAGACACTTATGGACAGTGGAGTATTTAACAACAAAGTATATATAGTAATTTCCAAAATATCTTGAAATTAGATAACAGACCCCCAAATAAGCCATGGATCAAAGAGGACATTATCACAGAAGTAGAAAATATTTTATACAAAATAATAATAACACAGTACCTCAAAATTTGTGGGATAAAGTACTGTATAAGAGAATGTGGGTAGTGTTAAAATGCTCTGTACATTTACATCTTAGGAAGCTAAAAAAATAAAAGGAAATTAAACCAAAAATAATTAGAAGGAAGAACATAATAAATATAAGACAGGAATCAATGAAGTAAAAATATACAGAGAAAATAAAAAAGAAAAAGTTCAGTCTTTGAAAATGTTAAGGAGATTGATAAAAACTTTAAAATACTAATCAAGAAAAAAGGAAAAAACAAGTTTTCATAATCAGTCATGAAAAGTCACTATAGATACTAATTATACTAAAAGGATAATAAATAAATAAAATAAACTTTATGCCAATAAACTTGATAATTTAAACAGAATGAACAAATTCTTTGAAAACTACTATTTACTAAAGCAAACTCAAAATGAATATAATGTCAAATAGTCATATATTTATTAAGGATATTGAATTCATAATAACAAAGAAAATTTTTTCTAATAAATTAAATTCCAGGGCTAGACAGTTTTACTAATATTTTTTTCAGACTTTAAGAAGGAAACAATACCAATTTTATAAAAAGTCTTTCAGAAATGAGAGAAGAAAGAAATGCTTCTCAATTCATTTGATGCAGGCAGCATAACCCTGATAACAAAATTAGACAAAGACATTACAAGGAAATAATATTATAGGCCAGTATCCATCATGAACATATGTGCAAAATTTTTCAAGAAAATGTTAATAAATATAATTCAGGAAGATATATCAAAGATAATACCTCATGACTGTCACTTTAATCCCATGAATGCAAAGTTATTCAAACATTCAGAAATCAATCAGTGTAGTTCACCATAATAACAGAACAAAGGAGAATAGTTTCGGAAAAAGCATGGGACATCTCATCACTTTCGGAAAAAGCATGGGACACGATTTAAACACCTATTTATAATAAAAACTGAACAAGTCAGAAATAAAAAGAATCATCCTCATAAAGGGCATACATTAAAAAAATCTTAGAGCCAATCATATTTAATAGTCAGATACTGAACACTAAGAGAATGAAAAAGGCAAGAATATCTACTCTCATGGTTTCTATTTAAGATTACACTGAAGATGCAATGAGACAAGAAAAAAATAAAACAAAGATTTTAAAAAGATAATACTGTCTGTATTCCCTGATGACATGGTTATCTTGCTGAAAATACCAAGGAATACATTTAGAATTCTAATTTTTATTAGAATTAATAAGTGAAATTAGCAAGATCACAGGATACAAGATCAACATGTTGGTCTTCTAAACTGGTTATCAAAATTTGACTTCTTATTTTCAAGATGAATCAATAAAATAAAAAGGGATGCCACACCCCCTGGGGAAAAATATGTGTATATAAAACACAACCAAATGAAATATAGACAAGAGATTTATACAGAGATTTCTCAAAAGAAGATACAACATGGCAAATAGGCACATGAAATGATGCACAATCATTAGTCATCATGAAAATGCACATTAGAACCAGAAGTGAGATACCATTTTGTACCCATTACAGGGACCCAAATTAAAAGTATGAAACTTCTAATTGTTGACAAAGGTGTGGAGCAGATTCAACCCTCATATATCCCTAGTGGGATTATAAAATGGTGCCATTCCTTTGGAAATGAATTTGGTAGTTTTTGTAAAGTTAAATATTCACTTACCACATGATTTGGCAATTTCACTCCTAGGTAGTTACCCAAGAGAAAAGAAAACACATGTCTACAAAAAAAAGTTCAAGAATGTTCATGAAAGTTTTGTTGATAAGAGCTCCAAACTGAAAAGCGCTCCTGTGTTTTATCCACAGGGGAATGGATAAAAACACTACAGAATAAGCATACATTGGCATTGTAGTCATCATACAATAATCCCACTAGGGATTATAATCCCAATAGGAATGTATGAGGGTTTAATCTGCTCCACACTTTTGTCAACAATGAGAAGTTTCTAACTTTTAATTTGGGTCCCTCTAATGGGTACGAAATGGTATCTCACTTCTGGTTCTAATGTGCATTTTCATGATGACTATTGATTTTACATCATTTCATCTGCCTATTTGCCTATTATCATTATAAACAGCAACATTGATAATTTTCTAAAACATATGTTCACCAAAAGAAGCCAGACAAGTTTTAGAACAGAAAAAACAAGTTCTAGTAAAAGAAAATCCATGGTTGTTTGGTGCCAAGAGAGAGGTAGAGTGACTGACTGCAAAGAGATGCAAGAGAATTTTCTGGAACAATAAAAATCTATGTCACAGGTGGTGTGGTGATCATCTGGGTATATACATTTGTCAAAACTCATCAAAGAATACACTTAGATGTATATATTTACATATAAATTATAGTTCAATAAAGTTGATTTAAATGTTGAGAATGGGGCAAAGTTAGAAGGCACACATAGAAAAATATAACTTAGTTTACCTCTTTGGGGAAAGGAAAATGTTGTTACCACAATATTGACTCTCTATCCCCAGATAAAAACTGATATGAACAAAGGCCATTTTCAAAACTCAATCCAGCCCTTGGTAGAACAGGCACTTTAACTTAAATAAGGAAACATAGTAATGGGCCCAGTCTTACTCCAGTAGGCATTTGAGTGGGAAGCAGAGAAGAATGTTAATATGACCCTTTGGTTCCAAGGGAATAGAACACTATTCCCTGCTTAAGAGTCGTACAAGGTTCCATTGATTTATTGTCTTTGTTCAATAGGAGTTTAGAGTGAATTGCCCTAGAGAATGAGTGTTTGTTTTAGGGCAAGATCTGAACATATGCATTTAATTTTAAAGAAATATTCTTGCATCTCAAGCTCGAGGTGCCCTGGACCCCTAGGAAACCTCTAACCAGGGGCTCCCTACAGTCCACCATCAAAGCTTTCCTAACTCCCACTCATCCCCTCTTCTGGGGGTTGTAAGAGCTTTTAGGCACCATTGACCCTTTCTCCCAAAGTCCAAATAACCTAGATTTGAATCTGGTAAATTGAATGTATTTTAAGGATTGTTTCCAAGTATTTTTAATCTTCTGCAGGGTTTAGCATGAGGACCCCAGGAAGGTGGGTTAAGATTGTTTGATAAAAATAGTACTCTTTAAAGAAAAAGACACAAACCTTGAATCAGAGAAGTGGGTTAATAAATGGTTTGGTTCCATGGGCTGCTCCCTGTGAACTCCCAGGTAAGGCACACTGAGCAAGAACTTTTAACTTGCCCCCCTTGCACTGTAATTCCCATTGCAAATGGCTGCAGCCCTTCAGTGAGTAATTATGTAAAGACCTACAAAGCCTGACAAGGTGATCTTGGGGGAGCTGAAGGCCTAAGTCATAAAGGAGAAGAGAATTCTGCTCCTCGTGAACTTCTCATAGCCTCTGACAGCGGCTTAGCTTAGATCTGATCGAGTGTGTTGGATATAATGATGAATATCATCCTAGTTCAGTGAACCTGCAGGAAAAAATGAATAAAAGGGAAGAAGCAGAAGCTTGGAAGCAAAGTGCAGAATACTAAAAAGAGTTAAAGAAAGAAAGATATTTTCAGGCAATCAAAACCAGTGTGACAAATATTTATTATGCACTACAATGCACCTGGTACTGTACCAGGCCTAAAGGCAGAAGAGCTCTTTTAGCTTCATAATCGCCTAAGAAATGGGTGTTATTATTTTACCAATAAGGAAACCGATGTCCAAAGGATTATAATAAAGTGCTAGAGGCTAGTAAATGGTTACATGGAAGTCAGGATTAAAATTCAAGTTTGTATGACTCAGAAATAATAATTAAACACAAAGAGGAAGCCACAGAATGGGAAAGAAAAATGGACCAAAAATCACCCAGCAGAAAGAGTGAAGCTGGAAGAGGGCGGACAAGTTCTGTGCTATTGGCTCAGCTCTACAGGGAGACCTCAGGGAGGGGTAGCTGCTTGCTCTTCTTCCACATCGTAAGTAGCAAAGTAACTAGTGGTCACAGCTCTTCAGTGAGATTCCTGCCTCTTAAATCTTCAGACTAACTGAAGTTTTTTTTTCCCTAGGTCCTTACCATGTGGCAGCAGATGGACAGCCCAGGCATCACCTTTACCTACAAATTTGTTAGAAATGCACATTCTTGGGCCAACTCCTCACCAGAAACTCTGAGGGTAGAGTTCAGAAAATGTGCTTTCTTAATTTCAATTTTGTTTTGTTTTGGCATAAACACAGATTCATTATTTTACAGTTCTATAGGTTAGAAGTCCAAAACATGTCTCACTGGGCTAAAACCAATGTGTCAGCAGAGCTGAGTTCCTTTCTGGGGACCTAGGGAAGTTCAGTTCCCCTCCTTTATCCAGCTGCTAAGAAGCCACCTGCTTCTTCTGGCCCATAGCCCACTCCCCCATCTTCAAGGCCAGCAGCAGTGAGTTAAGCCCTGCTCACATCACCTCCCTCTTCCAGGTTAGAGGATCTTTGTGATTACAGTGGGCCTGCCCAGATAATCCAGAGTAATGTTCCTACTCTAAAGTCAACAGATTAGCAAAATCTAATCTGCCTGCAGCTCTATTCCCCTTTGCCATACCTATGCACTGGTTCTGGGGATTAGGATGCGGACATCTTTAGCAACTATGTTGAACAAACTCTACAGGTGCTGATGACCCCTCCGACATTGGACAGCCAGCTCTCCAGACCTCAGCATTTGCCAAGGACTTGGTCCCACTCCCCCACCCACATTCGTACAGCCCCAGGTCCCAGAATCTGAAAGGAATTCGACCACAGCTAAAAGCCTGTGTACAAATGATCATTTTATTAGGGTGAAAGCACAACCACCAGAGACTGCAATGAACTTTTCCAAGCTATTGAAGCTTGTCACCTTCAGAAATATCATTAAGGACCTGGATGGTATTCAAGAGCTAATATAATTTACTAAGAATCTATTAAACGAGCCAGGCCTGTGGAGTTGTTCTGCCACATGAGCATTTTTCACTTTAATGATTAGGCTGCGAAGGAAAGGAACCAGCTCTCCTATCCAGATAGGGGCTGGCTGAGACGTCTTTCCTCAGACACTTTTCCTAGGCCGGTGACAAAAGCTCAGACCTAATAATAATGAAAGAATGAGAGTCCCAGAAAAAACTAACATCGTTCATTGTGATCACGATAAAGTACATGAAAGGTATCAAAGGTGGATGTTGTGCACATTTCCTCAATGAAATTTTTCTGTTAAATTCCTCTGTACTCTGTGCCCACCCCCAACTTAAACCTGACCTTATGTTCACCTTGATATTTCACTGATGCTGACTGGCTTTCTTTCTTTCTTTTTTAATATTCAGTGTTCATAAGAACGTGTGGTAAGAGTTACACGTGGGCAAAAAGGTTAGTAGAGCCAAATTAAACCAAATTACAATAAGTAACAAAAGAGGAAATAAAATACTTCATTAAAATGATACATTCTTATTATGTATTATCATGTATTTAATACAGGACTTGCTATACATCACAAGTGTGTTATTGCTATGCATATTTAGGGTAGGAAAGTAATGAAAATAATATTTCATTCTGTAATAGTAAAGTGGTTTTATGGGCAAAATTTGAATGGAAAGCAGTAAAATCAGAAAGTAAACCTGATAATCTCTGCAATAAGGTTAGGCTGGGAGGGTAGGTGGGGCGAGAGTGTGCTTGAAGGAGGTGAGGAAGCCAATAGCTAAGAGGGAGAGAAAATAAAGAAATTCCAATTCATTGGCAATAAATCTGAATTTGTGAAAGCTGAAGTCAGCCAAGGGCTTTGTGTTGTAGTGAACCAAGGTTTAGTTCAATGGCAGAAGCAAGAAACAATGGGATACCACGGCTAAGATATTCACCATTGTTTCTTCCGCAGGAGGTAGTTGCAGATGGAAAATGTGCTAAATACAGCAAGAAGGAAGTGGTAACAGCCTTAAAGGGAATTAGAAGTATGGCCACCAGAAACTCCAGACCAAATGAAGGTGCTACAATAAACTCACTCCAAACAAAGGCATGTAGGCAAAGCCCACTTCTCCTTCTTGAGTTATGAGGCTTTCCTTTCCTCTGTGCACATTGGAACGGCCTGCGAAGTCTGTACCTCCGTAGTGCTCCTGCAGGCTGCTCTTTATGCATGAGTCGAAGCACAAGAGTAGACACTTAAAAAAAAGGCACGGTACAACCATATTAAAGGTGTTTTGAGTTGCGGAATGTGTGAGCAACACACGCAAACACACACAAGGCCTGTGCATGTTAATTAAAATCTAGCCGTTCGTGAGTCCCACTTTAAGCACAGGGAAGGTGCAATGCCTTCATTCGTTCACCCTGAAGGACTGGAGTATAATTCATTCTGAAGGTGCTATGAAGAAGGAAGGAGGATAGAGTAACCTTTTGGTGCCACACCTGGTCTCTGGATTTCCAACGTGCTAATGAATTTTCTGAGCTAGGAGCGTCAGACCGGCTGGCGGTACATTAATCTGAGGGAGCACAAAGCAATACATCCTCCAAACTCCAGGATGGGGGAACCAATTTAGAAAATGTTAAATCAAATCCAAGCAGTTCCCTAAAGACAGTACCAACCTGCAAAGCCCCGAGACATCTGGAAAAGTCACTCTAGCACAGCTCACTGAGCTGCAGCTAAGTTCCTGGCCTCCTGTCTTTATCTGTATCCAGGAAATAAGGTATATATGACTGTGCACCTCTGAAATCTCTTCCAAGCAAAGACACTTGGCAGGGGGCCTGTAACATTAACCACAAGCTATTTCTCAAATGCACCCACCTATAGGTGAGCACCTGTTCTGTTCAATATTTCTGCAGAAACACATTTTTTTTAAATGAAAAGACTGGTAACAAGGATAAATATATGTTAAAAAAACATAGTTTGTCACTAGGAGTAACACACTAAGGGGGAAAATCTACTGGGAAGTAAGCATTTTAATAATAATTTTAGCAGATATTTATACTGCTGGAGTTCAAAACCATTTTTAAGATGGGCTGGTAAAAATGATGAGTAGATGAAGACAAAGAGGAATGAAATACAAAGGAATGTCATTCTAAAAAGGTTTTACTACCTTTACACACCAGAGGCCAAATCTAGTGTGGCTGGATTTGAAGGCCCCTGGGACTTTCTGGGACTGTCTGGGGAATGCTTCACAGACGCCTGTGGAGTCAGGTGCAGAGATGCCTGCAGGGTAGGAACCAGAAGAACGACAGGGTCCTGCAGATTTAGGGTTCAGACCGAAATGTATAAACCCGGGGAAAGGAAAGGGTGACAAAGAACGTGCAGATGGAGGGCAAGCCAAGTGGAGTACAGACCAGGACCTGCCCTGCCCCACGTGACACATCGCTCCCAAGTCTCACTCCTGGGCACGGGGAAGGGAAAGGCAGTTTCTCTTAACTATTCTCTTCCTGAAATTGAGCAGGATTATTAGCACTCGGCAGGGTGTGGGGGGCTGTGACAAAGGGGCTGCTGAATCAGTTTGAAGACTACCCAACTGAGAAAAGCAATGTGTTGGGAACAGATCCCTCAATTTTAAATTTGCTGTTTCCTTGGGTTTCCTGCCCTGCTTTGCCCTAACACTGGAACCCTGAGGGCCTGGCTTTGTCCTGGAGCCCACATGGCAAAAGTTACCCATGGTGGGGGCAGCAATCGACTGAAAGACTGTAGCTTCAATTTTAAGAGATATTGTCAAATGACTTTCCAAGAGAGTCCATAGCAATTCACATTTCACCAGAAGTTTATGAGAATACACTTTTCCTTGCTTCCTAGCTAAAATTATTATTCTCATTCATTTTAACTTTTGACAATCAGCTAGGTAGAAAGCGAAAGTGAATGGCTGCTTTAATTTCTGCTTTACTCACTACCAGTGAACATGGGCACATTTTCATGTTTATTGGCCATTTGTATTTGTTCATCTATGAATTACTTATTCATTTTTAAATCTATTTTTCTATTACACTGTCTCTTTTATTTGTTTTTACCGATTTGTAAAAGCCCATTGCACATAATACATATTACTTCTGCTATATATATTCCAAAATTTGATTCCATCTATAATTTTTCTATTAATTTTGCTTATGTTATCTTTTGTGTGCCCACTGTGATTAATTTAAGCAGGAAAAAAGTTAATAAAGCATGCTAGCTATTTCACACATTTGTGAGGAAGGTGGAGAGATGACTGAGGTGCAGTTTCAAGGACAGATGCCCAGCTCATGTGGCAGGCACTACTGGCCTGATAAGAGTAACCACCCACACACACGCACCAGCAACTTGCTTCACTGCAACTGCTCTCACTGCCGTCCCCATGGTCAGGGACTGGGCCCCCTCTTTTCTGCAGGACATAATAAGAAAGCATGTCTTCCTGACCACAGCTGGCAGCTCTGGTCTCAGGGTCACTAGTTTTGGCATGAGGCTGAACATGAGGGGGCAGAACAGGCAGACAGAGGGAAGCGAGACACCATTAAACCATTGACGGAAATAATATTGGAACCCATGGCACCTCTGTGTTTCCTGTTCGATGAAAAAAATTTCTGAATTATTCAAGCCTGTTAAGGCAGGGTTTCTGATACTTAAGATGCCTAAGCGTCCTAAGAGATGTAGAAACCAGCATGTTCTGGTATCTTTGTTCCTGGCAGATCTTTAAAAACATTTTCTATGTTTCTATAGCAATAGAAACCATTTTATTTAGGTTTTCTCATTTGTGTCTCTACTTATGTCAGAGGCACAGTAAATTCTCCTATAATGTGCTCTGTATCATCCAGTATTATCAACCATCATTTAAATCAGCAGGCCATTCTTTCAAACAGAAGCATATACCAGTGCTGAAAATGGTGAAGAAAAGTCTAGAGCTCCACATTGTTCAGGTTTCTCAGTGGACCCAGAGCACTATGGTTCCACAGAACACCTCGTGAAAAGCACTGCTCTAATGCCAATACCCTAGGCTATAAGAGTACCCCAAAGCACAGAAAATTTTCACTATAAAGCAGTATTTCTATTCTATTTTACAGATTTAAAAAATGTTTTTGGTCACATAGTATATTCACATGGTTCAAACACCAAAAATCTAAAATGTTATTCAGTAAAATACAGAGTCTGGCACAAATAACACCCCCTTTTTATTACAAAATTTTTTATTATAAAATCATAAGAATGCAATTCTGTAACATAACAATATTACACTCAAGCATACCATATGGCATTTTAGGTGAAATGTTCAAATTAAAACTATACCTTAACTCTGGCTGGTGTGGCTCAGTGGATTAAGTGCCAGCCGGCACAACAAAAGGTCACTGGTCCGATTCCCAGTCAGGGCAGATGCCTGGGTTGTGGGCCAGGTCCCCAGCTAGGGGTGTGTGAGAGGCAAATGACTGATCGATGTATCTGTCTCACATTGATGTTTCACTTCTTCTATTTCTCCTTCCCTTCCCCTCTCTCTAAAAGTAAATAAATAAAATATATATTTTAAAAACTATGAATTATTACACTCATCATTACCCTACCAACCACACTCAAGCAGGCATTACTTTGGCCAGAACACTTACTCAGTTCCTTCTATCACCACAGTTTTGTTTAATATTTCTATCTCTGTATCTTTAATATATGAATATAAATGTTATACACATTATAGACACACACACACACACCTGTATATTTGTAATACTTCTGTGCTGTTTTAAACAAATGAGCATACTATATACGTGCATGTGTGCATGTGTGCATACATATGTATGTTTATCCTTGTGTGTATATTTATACTTCTCTGCCACCCTTTTTTTCCCCCTGATAATGTATACTAGTGACCTTTCTGTATCACTTTATGGATAGCTTTTTCATATAGTTATAGCAACATAAGAGCATAACTCATGTAATCGGTCCCTTATTGATGGCATTAAGATGTTTCTATTCTCTGCTATTGCAAACAATGCTGCTGTGAATAATCTTGTACATACGTCATTTCGAGTGTATATGAGGATATCTACGGGATGCCTGCTGAGAAGTGAAAGTCCTGCGTGACAGGGTGAATGCATGTGTAATTTTGACATATGCTACAAGATTGGCCTCTACAGTAGCTGCACTAACTTGCCTTCCCACCAGTAATGAACGTATGTTTCCCCCACTGCCTCACCAACATCGTGTGTTTCCAGATTTTTTTTATTTTTACCAATACTAGAGGGGAAGATGGCATCTATGTCAATTTATTTTTTACTCTGTTTTTTTAATGAGTAAAATCGAGCATCATTGCATATGTGTAACAGCCATTCGATGTCATCTTCTGTGAACTTTCTATTCCCCTTCTTGGCCTGTTTTTACTTTGGTTCATTGATCTTTTTCTTACCAACTTCTAGAAACTCTATATTTGGAGAGATTAGCCACTTGTCAGTATGTGATTTGCAAATATTATTCTTGGTTTACTAATTATATTTTAACTGGTAGCATTTTGCCATGTACAAGACTGTGTTTTAACTTTTATGCAGACATATTTACAAACCTTTTACAAAGCTGTTTAATTTTGTGTCATCCAGAAAAGACTTATCCACTCCAAATTTAAATAGAATTCTCCCTTGCCTGTCTTCTATTATCTTTATGGGTTTCACTTTTTATACTCACATTTTTTATCAGTTCTGTATTTTTCATGCTGAATGTTATGAAATATATGAAGATACTCACCTATTCCAATATCATTGCCTGAATAGTCCACCCCTTCCACACTGATTTGAGATGAAACCTTTATCATACATAAACATTATAACTAGCAGGCAGAGCTAAAAGCTGATTCTCTGAAAAGAATTAAGCTCACAAGTCATATTTCAAGAACTAAATGGTGAAAAACACAAGGGTAAATTCAAAGGATTTTATAGGGGAAACTAATTTACTTAACTCTAAGAAAAATAAATTTGAGATTATGGACAAAATAGAAAATTTTAAAGTGAAATATAATTTGTCAAAAAACCTACAATTAATGTTTTTGTTGTTAGAATTTTATGTCTAAGAACACAATATGCTACATACCTGTTTATATTTTGGGGAGGATCCTGCAGGGTTAAGTATCTTCACATAGATGTTTAATTAAATCTTAATTTTTGTTTCATAATTTTCTTCTTAATGATGACACAATTATTTGGGGTCTTCTTTTCCTATATACTGAGTATACATATTTATAATCCTTTTAAACTCTTTTAAATTTACATTTCAATTATTTTAATTTTTCTCAGTTCTCTCTATGTATCTTACTGTGTTTTCTACAACACATATCAGACTAGCCTTCTTGCAATTTTGTCTTATTCCATGATGGTTTATTTTTCTTCTTCTTTCTTCTTGAGTTTCACCAGCTCATGTTTTATTTTCTTTTATTGCCTCATCATCTTTTTCCTGAGTTTTTGCTTTGATTCTTTGTGGTTTTACTTCAAAGAGGGAACTAGTTCACAAGGTTCTTAGTTTATATTGAAATATTTATTCACAAATTTCACCTGTCCCAGGGTAATTTTTTTCTGGCAAATGTTGTTTATCGATACATTTTGCTAATTCATCATTTTTCTTATATTTTTATAGATGTTGTGAAAGTTCCTTTGTGTTGTTCATTATTAAGTGAGTTGGGAGGTTATGGACCAAATATTTTCAAGTAATTTCCATAGATAGAAAGGAGTAAGGGTAGGCTAACTGGTTTTCACATTGCAGACGGTTTTCTTCTCTTTAGCTGCCACAAAGCAAGACAGTTTTTGTGAATGTAACAGGTCCGTGGGATTTTACTTTTAACAGAGTCTCTTCTGTGTCTCTGAACCTAATTGCTTCTCCAGGGTGTGTTCTCTCTCTCTCTGTTTCTGTCTCCATGTCTCCCTCTAACATCCCTCTCCCCTGCCTCTCTTGAGTCCCACGCAATGTCTCCTGCATGAAACTAAACTGATTCGGGCACACCTTGCAAGTTACTTCACATTCTTTTTTCCAGTTGCTCAGAAATGAAGTTTGTGTTTTTGTTTTCACGTCTCTTTGTTACTTGCTTTCGTTCAGTTTTCTGGAGAATATGGAGACTGCTACACGTATGTAGTCTTCATTCTAGAAAAGTTCTACTAGAAATTATGCCATCTACAGTTGGGAGAGACCACATATTATAGATTAGGTAAACCAGTCCCTCAACTGATGCCTGAATTCGGGACAGGTTTATTCATTTCTAAAGCTCTGGCACTGCATAAATACAGCAGCCTGAGTTACAAATGGGGTTTGTGCTGCTGAAGGAGCCCGGGTCAAGAATGTCAGAGACCTGGAGCTCACTCTTTCCTCCCCCACTGTCCCTCCGAGGTAGAGCGGGACAATTATCTGGGCGGGCCTCCGATTCTCCAACTGAAATGGACGCAATGATCATCATTAGCCCTCCTCTATTAAAAAGGTCAGCAGCTTTTGTAAATATTCTGACAAATTTGGGAACACATCAGACTTCAGGACACAATAACCTAGATTAGAAAGATTCATTTATATACTAATATTTTTATTGTTTCAGCATGAAGGATTTATGCTGAGACAAACTTCTGACAGGGTTCTCAACCATGACATTTCTCTCCCTTCACTATATCACTTGTTAGGATCAAACATTTTAAATTTGGCTTTTCCAACAAACATAATTTGAAAGTGTGGGAGACATTTTACCTTTTTTGTATACTTGGCATTTTACTTACTTAATTATTAATTATTTCCAAGGTAAGCTATGCCACTGCCTAAGAATTTGATTTGGAAAACAAATTACATGTCATTTCCCTGAAAATCTGAACTCTCTAAATCACTAAAACAGAGTCAAATTTGAGCAATATGATAGTTAATGCTCATAACCAAATAATTATATTTTACATTGGAAATGTCTAAAAAGTCACAAAAGTTCTTTAAATCTCTGCTTACTGACATTAGAAAAACAGGACAAGTTTGCTTCACTTCAAAAAAAATAACTGAATTTTTTCTTAGTGATTAAATTCTATTTAAAAACTGGGTTCTTGGATAAAATCTACAAAAAGAATTGCCTTTATTAATAAAACTGCTAAGAGTTAGACAGTTGTAACCACTCTAGGGACAAAATAGGACTCTCCCAGTGGAACCTAGCCAATCAGAAAGGTGATGAGTCCAATCATTAGGGGACAATTCAATAAATATGCACAACCCAAGCATGAGCTACTAATCCTACGAATACCAGTTGACATTTTGTTATTAGCTGATTGGTATCAAATATAACTTGTTAGGAAATAAAAGATTGTTCACTTCTGTTTTGATTTTGATAAATACTTGGATTCTTCTCATAAAAAGTGTTAAACTCATGTTAAATTTTAAAATGGAAACCTGCTTGATAAGTATTCTTATCAAAATTAGCAGCCTACCCTAAAATCACAAATGCAAGTTTTCTTGGCCTGCTTCTCCTATTGTTCATTTTAAGAATTCAACTTAATCTGCTCCACTACTCTGCTGACCAGGTGTGTAACATGAACCACTGCATCAAGGTTCCTCAGTATTGTGTCTAGTGCTTTCCAAGGTGTTATGGACTGAATGTTTGTGTTCCCTCCAAAATTGATATGTTGAAACCCTAGCCCCAATGCAGTGGGATTAGGAGGTTTGGCCTTTGAAGGGTAGATAGGTCATGAGGGTAGGACCCTCACAAATGAGATGAGTGCCCTTAGAAGAGAGGACCCAAAAAGTGTCCTTGTTTTTTTCCACCACATGAGGCCATAGCAAGTACACAGCCACCATGATTTAGAAAACAGGCTCTCCAGACAAGAATCTGTCAGCACCTTAATCTTGGACTTCTCAGCCTCCAGAAATGAAAATTACCATATTTTGCTGTGTATGATGCACACTTTTTGCTCAAAATTTTGAGGGAAAAATAAGGACATGCATTATACATGAGCAGTTCTAATTCCTTATCTATATAAATGTTTTTAATTCTTTCATTTATGCTTATGCATTAACAGTATAGCCTGGAATAGGATAATGGGTTTCGCTTTAAATAAATAAATAATTGAACTAAAAATTTTAAACAAAAGACTTTTTTCCTGAAAGTTTGGGTCAAACACATGGGTATGCATTATATGTGGCAAAATATAGTAAATCTCTTTTGTTCTAGCAGTCCAAACAGACCAAGACCAAAAAAAGTAAATATAAATATCCCATTTTACAGACGTGGGATACAAGAGTTGAAAAGACAAGGCACAAGAGAGGGGGAGTGGAGCACAAATGTTACTCTAGGTGAAAGCACTACTCTAGGCGGAGGTAGCGGAGCACAGATTTCCCCGACTTGTTTCCAAACCCTGATCTTTCTGCCCACCTTCTCATGCACACACTTGAGCATCCCTCTAGGAGAGATGGGAAATGCCATGTCCTAAACTGAAATGCCATAACTGGAATTCCACAATTCACAGGCAACTGAAAGGTAACCTGGTGTATCACACACATTTCTGTGACAGATGCCACTTCCTCTCACATTTCTAGTCACCAAAGCAAGTCACATGACCACCCCTCACTACTGTGCATTCAGAAAGAGGAGAGAGGGAAGTATTTGGTAGGCAGCACTGATGACTCTGGCATTTAGTCTGCAGGTTGTATCTGTGGATGAGGAGGCTCGGGAAGTCAGTTTGTGCATCGCATTGAAGCACTTTGAACTCCATGCTCTAGCCCTCCAGGAACCACTGAAGGTTTTGAGCAGGCCCATGACAGTACACTGGGTTGGGCAGCAGTCTGAATTCACTAAACAGACACAGGCCACTAGATTCCGAGACTTGCTCCTCAGTTATTGTTCCAAACCAATGCGGTTCATGTTTTTTCTCACTCACCAAAGCAGACCTCGCTGCATGCTCCCTCAGGGCAGTTTCTCTCTCCTACAGCAGAAGGACATGATCTTTTCACACTATAAGGAGAAACTATTATCTGGCACAGGGTGCGGAGTCCTACTGACACCACTTCAGGTGAATTGTAGTTGTATCTGACAGGAAGGTGATCGAAAGCTCTCAGAGGAAAGCAGGCTGCCCCCAGGAACAGGCACAATTACACAGCTGTGTAGTTGAACTTGTTCCTTTTATTTAGTGGAGGAACTTTAGAAGCTTCTTCTCTGAAAAAGGGAATGTGAGCTTTTCTGAGACATCAAAATGTAAGTCTTTGCTGTTACTTATCTTGTTATTTTTGAGACATCCCAAGCTTCATGCTCATCACTGCAGAAGGCAGTTGTGCCGATTTCCTCAAGTCTAGTCAACAATTTGTAGCCTTATTGCTGTCACTTCAGGCACTTTAGACTGACATTACTTACAAACTGGTTCTATATATAGTTCTTTTACCCTGTAAATTAGATGTTTAATACTATAAGATATGTATATGTGAATATATAACTGGCAAAGGATTTGTATACAGAATATATAAAAAGTGTAACTCAAAACAATTATGAAATAGAATGAAATGGACAACAGACTTACACACTCTACAAAGGAAGATATATGAATAGCCAATAATTACATAACAACGTTCAATGTCATTAGTTATCAGGGAAATATAAATTAAAACTATAGTGAGATCCAGTCGTATGCACTGGAATAGATAAAATTTAGAAGACTGGCAATACCAATCGTCGCCAAGAATGTAGAGCAGCTGGAATTTTCTTCCACTGTTGGCAGGAGTGTAAAATTGTATAACTGTTGAACTATTGGCAGTTTCTGATAAAATTATACCTACATCTACCCTACCATTGAAACATTTCACTCCTGGGTGATTAACCTATAGAACTTTCAATATATATCCACTAAAAGACATCCATAAGAATGTTCTACCTGCCTCATTCAAAATAGCCCCAAATTAAACACCACCCAAATGTCCATCAAGAAGTGAATGAATAAACAACTGATGTTATATTTATACAGTGGAAAACTATTCAGCATTGTAAAAGAACAAACAATTGCTTCTTCTAACAACATGGATGAAATCAAAACACATTCTAAAAGAAAAAAGTGGGGAACAAAAAGGTTACATTGTATAATTCAATATGTATAAAGTTCTAAAATAGGCACAGTTAATCCATAGCAATAAAACTTTCAACAATGGTTATATATGGGTGAAGGGAGGGGGTATGGACCAGAAAGAGTGCATGGATATTTTCTGGGGTAATGGAAATGTCCAACATTTTCACTAGTAGGTCAGTAATGCATGATATGTTTATCAAAATTTATTACATTCTAATATTTAAAGTCTGTGCATTTCCACGTATGTTACCTATACCTCAAAATATTAAAAATAGATGTTTGATAACCTGGTTTGAATAATAAGAGCTAGGATCTCTTAGGAAAGCACGAACCTTGATATCCATGTCATGCTTAGTCCCGTCTACTTTGGAAGTTTCCAACACACGAGTTTTACACAGGAATCAGAAAAACAAAAATCTGCTGTAGGCAATAGCCAACGCAAATCAGGGAAATGGTTGGGATACAGCAGTAGGAGCAGTAGGGCCCATGGTGAACTGCAGAGAGAGCGACACATCCCGTAGAAGCCATCAGATACGGCTGCAGCCAGTATTTGCTTCTAGGAGATGCTGACCCAGAGTTACCAGATCGCCTGGTTTTTAAACAGAAATCAGAAATCTATATATGTATATGACATATATTGATATTTATAGTTTGGAAAATAATATTTTAAATGTAAATGTCGATCAAGCCAACCATTATGTTAGATATATTTATGTTAAATAACTTAAAACTGACAGGGGAGTCAAGAATTGGAAAATATTAGTTTGAGGTAATAGTTAACAAGCCTAGTAGTTAATGCATGTGAAAAGCTATTGTCTCAGGAACGGCAGGTACGGCCCACTCTGACTCCAGGAGAGCACAAGCCATTGACCTTTGTGCTCCAGAAGAGACCATAAGCAATCAAGGTGGTAGCTGAGTCCCTTGTGTCCCAGGGAGAGACAGTCTGCCTTGCAGGACACAGATAAAGAAAATCTCCAGTCAGCAGATGAAAGGATATTAGGGAAATTGCCAGACTGCAGCTTTAATCTCATTAATCTCTTTCCTGAATTCCAAATCCCTTACCTACATTTTTTTTGTCTCCTTATAAAAAAGGTCGGCTGGAAAGGAAATATAAGACAGTCTGTTAGGGTACAAACTTGCCATCTTCTCAGATCACTAGCCATTGGAATAAAGTGCCCGTAAAGATTCAATCCCTCTCTCAGCTTATTGGGTCTGGTAGGTGACAGGCAGCACAAACACCGGTTTTCCCAGTTTCAAAATGCCGCTGGTTTCCTCTGCCCTGCCTGGACACCAGCTATCTTACTACAGCCTTGCTTGTCAAGATCAAAGCATGCAGGAGAAAACAATCACTGCTGACAAATAAGCAGCAGGGCGTGTGGCAGGGCATCCTTTCTTAACCCAGGCAACCTCAGGTTCATTCTATTTGGTAATGGAGGAAGAATATGAACACAAAAGCATGCTTGGATCCCGTTTCAAACACTTCAGCATTTTCCTTCCTCTCCCAGATTGCCCCTGTCACCTCCCTATGCCAACTGTAGGAGGCACTGTTCTCAAGTGATGCTCTATGCCCTGTTACACCTACACACCAAAAATTGCCTAAATCGTTATACCCAGTTTCATCAAATTTGCTGAAGAAAAAGAGATAATACAAAAAGAAAATCAGCTATCTGAATCTCTTCCATTATCTTCAGTTTGTTGTGCCCTGCAGACCACTGCATCTCTGACTGGATGCCAGCCTGTCTCCATAGATCAAAGGTAGGATGTGACCTTACATCCTAGTGTTCTTGGGATAGTCCTTTTGTTGGCCTATTTTCATATAATAACTATTAGTAGCTGTCCGTTTCACTCTCAGAAGTGTCCTCAAAAGACAAATGCAATGGGTATTTTGTAAAAAGTCAAAGGGTATATTTTGCTTAAAGCAAGAATAACTATCATTCCTAGACTCTGATGGTTTATAACCAGGAGGGAAGCAAAGTTTTTCTTGTCTCTCTGTGGCTCATCTTTTAAGTCCCAGATTCCTAGCCAAAGAATGTACAAATAACAAAGATTTACACTTCATCTCAGAAATGATTTTAAAATTCATAACAAAGACAGGCATACCTCAGAGACATTGCAAGTTTGGCTCCAGACCATTGCAGTAAAGTGAGTGTCGCAGTAAAGCAAGTGTCGCAATAAAACCAGCCAGTCTTTTTCCTGGGGAGCATCTTGCCTGCAATTTGTAAAACAGGCAACATCTGTGAAGCTCAATAAAGTCAAGCACAGTAAAACGAGGCATACCTGTATGTATTTTGTATGGGCCTCAGCCTATCAGTAACCAGTGTCATGGTTGGACTGGCCCTTGTGGTTCTTATTATGACTGCAACATGACCTTCCGCAATAACCATTAGGAAACTTTGAAAAGATAAAAGTTTGTTACTTACAGGGCCTAGAAATTACATAACACACCTAGGGCCACATAGTGACATCCCAGTAGAAAGAGAGAGGGTGTGTGCCTGGGCCTGGGGTTCTGCTTTAATTGGCGTAGAGGGCGAAGGCTTAGGGTTTCACGGGCTCACTCTATCTGAGTGAATTTAAAACGCAAGAGCAGGAATTTAAAGTACCTATAGAGAAAAAAACAAGTGGTCAAAATGGTCAGTTATCGAAATCAACCAAGATCTCTAAAACAAAGGAGCCTCAAATAGGGGAGGCAGCCTGGCTCTTCCCTTCATCCTGGGGCTAGCAGTGTGTTTATTAGAGACAGTCTTCTTTGAGATGGATACCTAGGTAATCAAAGCTTAAGTCAGGCACTTGCATTACAAAAAAAAAATAAAACCATCATGGCTTACACTATGGTATTAGAAGCCAATAAATGAGTGGTTTGCCCAAACTAGGAATTATAAAAAAGATTATCTGAGTCACCAAATCCTTGATTTTAATATGACTATAGTACATAAAATTAATAGCATAAATAAGAGATTTGAAAAAAAAAAACTTCATGGTGTAACAGCAAGTTATCTGACACAAAAGGAAATGGGGGAAAAGAGGCCATGCTGGTATCTCTGAGAAAGGATACTATGCCCACCTACAAAGTGAAAACTTTGAGTGAAGTTCATTTCAAGTTAGTGAAAACCTTGTATGGATTTAGGGAGATGCGAGATCAGAGGGTACCCGTGCCTCATATCTCAAAGTACATCTAAAAGGAAGCTGCAGGCCTTAAAGAAAAAAAATTTTAGTAATTAGTTTATGTGTGTCACAAGATGGAAAATGTTGAAAATCGCTGCTCTACAGTGTCAAAGGCTAAGTGAAGGGTCCAGGCAGGAGGTAGGGCAAACTTGGAAGTCAAAGGCAATGCAGACAGTATGAATAGAACATCAGAAAATCTCCAGGACCCCATAAGAGGGGCTCATATATGGTGAGAAATGTCTAGTGGATCAGCAAGGCCTCAAAAAGGGAACACATGGTCTGACGTTTTACCCAGAGGCCACAGTAAATGGGTAATCACAGTGGATTTCAGTTAGCAATAGAGGACAAGGATCAAATGAGCAGCCAAAATGAGACACAACTTTATGGATCCCATAAAGTTGAGACACAACTTTACGAGACACAACTTTATGGGGACAGCGGACAATCAGTCATGGACCAAGTGGCCCCTTCCCTTAATACCATGAAGCCCTGGGAACTTAGCTGCTACACTGGGGAGAAAGGGCGAGTGAGAACACTGGTTTTAACTATGTTTGTCTTAAAAAGTCTGAAAAATAAAGTTGATTGAGTTGATCATTTACCAGGGAAGTTAAGTTTTCTGATTTTAAGCCAAAAAGGGTGTGAAATAGAAGGTAAGTTTCATTTTTGCACATCTGAGTCCTGTGGCCTGTGAGCCCACTATGTTGGGTATGTTGGGTATGTTCATACCCACTATGTTGTATTTCCCCAGGTGTGCTATGGCCTTTTACTGTTGCTTTCCACCTGATAACATAAGAAGCATAAAAATCTTAAGGCAAGGCAAGTTTGGTGACCAGATTTCACTGAAAAAAAAAATGTATTTCAACTCCATAGAACACCCAAAGAAGCCATAAATCTGGCCTGTGTGTGGCATTTCAAATAGTTGACTCATTATCCTCAGCAACGTTCCCACAATCAGGAAATCTAATTTTTGTCATTTGTTTCAAGCTCTGCCCCCACCACAACTTGAACCTGAACTGCCAAGAACAACAAAATTGACAGATTTGTAATTCAACTCTCCATTTCCCCTTCCTGTTTGTTTGATGGATGTGTAGATTAGCAGTGAAATGGCCCAAGACTAGCAGGAAAATGAGAGAAAAATATCTGGTCGTGGTCTCATAATAGAACTTTCCCACTACACCTTGCCAACCTCCTGCATCTATGTCTTTGCTTTAAAAACACATGTGCACAGGCACACACACAAACACACATGCACACTCACTCACTCACCCTTCATAAAAAGACACTATTTTGTCCTCTCTGTCTAATATATTTAGACCAAATCCATTCTTAACTTTAAAATAAGAATAAAATATATATACCTTTAACCTTTGTTAATTTACATTCATCCACCTGTATTTTTTTAAAAACCTCACAGAGATTCTTCTGAAGGAGAATTGCCCTTGATCCCCAAAAAGCTTTACAACTGTGCCTACACACTTTTCTCATAATCACAACAGATGGAACCACTTCCAAACCCTCCACCTCCACAGCAATGTATCATCCTTTAGGGATGTCCTGTGTAATTTGCCACTTTCTTTCTCTCCAAGTACTCATATCAAGTATCAGCCTCAGACCTTTGTCATTGCCCTTTGCACATGACAGTGGATTTTCAAATGTGAAGGCCTCAAATGTCCTCCCTTGTTTCAGTTCCCATGGCACAGGTCCACTCCACTTTAACCAACCACCTGCTTACATGGCCAGATCTTACCATAACCACTGAACATTGCTTCCCTCCAAAGTCTCCACTACCAGACATTTCTTTGCTCTGACCATAGCTCATCTCCTTCTATTTTTCTTAGTTTTCACACTTCCGATGACTGTTTTATATGATTATGATCTCTAGATCTTTGAGCTCTGCCATTCCTCTTGGATGGGCAAGGGCCCTCTTCTGGACTCATCGGACTTTCTAACTAGCCTGGCCAGTCATTCCATCACAATGACAGAATAATCCCTTCTATAACATTCTACCACCTTATCTTCACAGACACCACAACCTTTTATTTTTCCTCATGATACTGTATGGCCCCGTATCAGCTACCAAATACATCTATCAGCTTCCTGAAATACATTTCTGCATATGCAACATAACCAGAAGTGAGCCCTCATTATTGCCTGGGGATCCTTTTGGCCCCTGTTGGAACTTTCTCATATTCCTTGAGCAGGGTTTCAAAACCCGAGTCTCTAAAACCTCCGCATCCAACCCTATCTGGAACCCCTCAAGTATACCCTTACGAAGAGCAATTCAATAGAATAGTAGCTGTTTCAACTCCCCTCCACTTGATCTCAGAATATTTCTCTGTTTTGCCACTTGGTTCATTTCCTTCCAATTTTGCTCCAAAATTTTTCTTTCTCTGTTTCTTATTTTCAATCTCACTCTCCAAGCTCTTTGAACCAAGCCAAGCATCATGCTTAATTTTCCAACATTCTAAAACACTTCCCTTCACTCTGACCAGAGAAAGATCATTATTTTTGTGTCTCTCTTTTCATCCTTTTTACCCTCTCCTTTAAATAAAAACTTATGGAACAAGTATTTTAACTTCATTCTTGCCTCTGGCTCTTCACCCACTTCTTACTCTTATAGTCTAGTACCAGGCTTTCCTTCCCGGTAACCACATCTCAGGGCCCACCCTCCATTCCTTCTACATAGTACAAAACTAACTCCCACTGCACTGAAACTTCTCTCTTGTCTCTGCTGAAACTGGCTCTCCTCTAACCTGTCTAATAAATCTATGCCCCATTTTTCACTCTACTTTCTCCTCCTGCTCCCCCACATGTAGGCAGATCTATGACTGCCCTCAGCACAAGGATTTCCTCTTTACAACCTTTTCTTCAGTGACTTCATCACTCCTAACATTCCCAATAGCTTCCTAGATCTCTTCAATTCGACAACCCATTTACATCTCAAAATCAGTAGTTTCAAAATTTAGCACATCTTCCCCCCATATGGCACTTTCTTTCAGAATTTTCTATTTTTGTTAATATTCTTTCTCATCCTTTAAGTCACTCTGAGCTAAAGATCAAAGAAGTTGCCAAGCCATACATCATCCTTTGCTTCTGTATCCAGGTTTTGCCATTATCTTCCAAATTCTATGGCTCTATCACAAGTTAACACTTGTCAGCACTCCCCTTACATTGTAGTTCAAACTTCTACTGTCTCCCATTGTAACTGTTGAAGTAGCTAACTTGCCTACCCTCTCATCTCTTCCTTCCCTAACTTACCCCAGACACTTCTGTTGTACTAATCTTCTTACACACAGTTCTAACAATACCACCACTTCTACTCAAAACAGTCCATCATGGCCATTATCAGCTTCATTATCTACAAACGTTCCACTCTGGCATTCTGGGACTTCTACCATACAGCCCCAGCCTGCTTTCCAGACATCGATTCTACTTATCCTCATGCTCTGATCATTGCAAGAAGCTGGAAGAAAAATACTGAGATCAGTTAAAGCTGAAAAATGTCTTTATTCCTCTCCCTTATACTCCTCTAGTACTAAGGTTTATGTTATTACTTAAAAATCACCTGCTTAAGTACCTGTCTACTCTGGGAGCCTATTTTATCTTTACTCTCCCATTGTCCTGTGGGTAGATTTGGATTAAGGAGGACAAATAAACATATTTTCCAAGAAGCCAACACTCTTTTTTTTCTTAAATAACATTAGAACAAAAGTGTGTTATAGAAGAAACACTGGGTTTTTTAAAATCTAACACAACCTCTGCACTAAAAACTGTAATTTTTCATTATGGGTATACTAAGCCTAAACTAAACTCTTCACGACTGTAGAAATTAAGCGTAACTTTTACAAACTAAGAGCAATGCAAAGAATTATTGTCCACAGACATACAAATTAATTTAAATCCCCCAAGCCAGTTGGGAATCCATTTTCTGTTTCATTTCAATACTTCTTCTCTACACATGCATCTGTTCATTGGATTCTCCTTTGAACTGACCCTAACATCTCATTAGCTCCCTCATATAATTAATGAGTTTAACACAATTTTTGAAATATATTCATTTTACATATGTATGAGAGTCAGTTTTACCTCTTTTTTTCTTTTTTTATGGTTTTTATTGTTATTCAAATACAGTTGTCTCCGTTTTCCCTACCACCACTCCCCCAAACCCCAGTCATCCCCATCTCCCACCCTCGCTTGATCCTCCCCACCTTTGGTTTTCTCCATGTGTCCTTTATACATGTTCCTCGACGCCACTTCCTCCTTTGCCCCCCATTATCTCCTCCCACCTTTCTTCTGGCTACTGTCGGTTTGTTCTTAATTTCTATATCTCTGGTTATATTTTGCTTGCTTGTTGATTTTGTTGATTAGGTTCCACTCCCAGGTGAGATCATATGATATTTGTCTTTCACCACCTGGCTTATTTCTCTTATCTTATTTCTCTTATTTCTCTTATTTCTCTTATCTCTCTAGTTCCATCTATGCTGTCAAAAATGGTAGGAGATCTTTCTTTCTGCTGCATAGAATTCCATTGTGTAAATGTACCATAGTTTTTTGATCCACTCATTTACTGATGGGCACTTAGGTTGCTTCCAGCACTTGGCTATTGTAAATTGTGCTGCTATGAACATTGGGGTGCAGAGGTTCTTTTGAATTGGTGTTTCAGGGTTCTTAGGGTATAATCCCAGCAGTGGAATTGCCAGGTCAAAGAAAGATATTTCTACCACCAGAGAAAAAGAGTATCAAGTCTGCCTACCCCCACAGAGAGCATTAGCAGCCAGGCTCTCTGGAATTACAAACATAAAGCCTTGGCTTAGCCTTTTGGTCCCCACCATGCTCACAAGTAAAAGAGCTTCTACACCCACCTTCATCTTTCCCTGGGGGCAAGAGTGGGGTAATATCAAGTTACCCTGGGGTAAGTACAATATCCAGCAGGACCCTGGCACCGCTCTAAAAGCTGTGTTGGTCCCATAAATGAGCATACACTGTCCCTGAAGCCTCTTCATCTTAAGAGAGTGATTTAGGCCCTGGGGAAAATCCAGCTTAATATTAAGAAAGTTTTTATAGATAAGGAGAACTGAACTGCCATAACAGAAAAGTGAGTCTTGCCAATACTACAGAACCTGTCAGTGTGAGAAACGGGGTGGCAGTCTGTGGTGAGGAACACCCAGCACCATTGGAGTCTTCCTGAGTGTGCAGGCCACATGCTCTGTCTGAGCCACCCCATGTTCCCAAGGAAGCTAGCAAAGGACAAGACACCCACATGGGGGACCATCATCTTTCTATAACAGTAAACCTGCTGAGAAGAGCCTTACTGCAACTGAGCAGAAGACTAAGTCTCATCCTATCAAGCCTGAGCAGAGGACAGTCTGGACTGAAGTGTTTCTCATTTATCAGTCAATCTATTATTGCTTCCATCCCTTCCCTGAGAAGCTGGCAGACAGGGGGATCTCTGCATATGTCCCCTGTATGTCTCCAGCATTTCCTAAATATTTGGCCAGAAATGGACAGAAGCAAATGCTGTTTATTGGCCACTTAACTGCCTTAATCCTTACCCTATTAGGACAACAGTGCTCTGGGCACAGCCCACACACATGCCTCCTTTAGCTTCAGACAGCTGCCAAGAGGATGCTGTCAGGAAGCCCAATTTTAGAGGTTACCCCAAAACAGTAAAATCCAACTCTTCTTCCATTGCGTCTCTCAAAGTCACTCAATTTCCCCCTTTTCTCTATTAATTCACATTATAAAAATATTATTCTAGTGTAGGTGAAAATTTTTTCTGCTTCATTACACTTGCCTTTCTTTTATTCTATTTTTTTTTTGGACTTCCCTCCCTTATATCTGCAATGAGTACACACCACCTCCCTTGCAGCCTCTCTGCTTTTAGCAATAATTTGCACATAATGGAACAGCCAGAGGGGGTTTGATCAATGACCTCTGTCTCAGAGATGCTGTTCCTAGGGAAACACATCTGCCAACATAAAGTATTGGAGCAATCACAGCTCAGTGAACGCAGTAATAAGCAACTGTTACTCTGGCGCCATCAGTCATGTTCAGTTACAGACCTGAAAGGAAATGGCACCTCAGGGAGCAATGTCCTTCCATAAATTTGGGCAACAATGAAGAATGATTTGCAATCAAGTAATAAAAGGCCCCAAAAAGGTCCACCATGCATACTAACACCCAGTACAGCTGACAAAGGAAATAAAAAACCTTGGCATTGTTTGCTCGTTATGTAAACTACACAGCTGTCCAAGCAATTAAGATATGATTTTGGGAATTCTCTCATAAAAATTTGCTAACAGTGCTTCCACTTGTGAAAGTGACATTCTTCTTTATCAGTAAAGTGCATTTCATTAAGGTAATGCAATTTCATCAAGCTTAATAGTAGGAATTGCTTAACCTTATGGCAAGAGTACGTAAACAACATAAAATTAATGTCGCTCCTCGTGTGGGGGAATAGATTTGCATTAGTGACAGTGCTGATCAAGTAATAAAGAACGCTGATAGAGGAGGCTTCAGGTCCAGGGTCTCTTGGGGCAAACAGCTGCTCCCTACCTACATGTTTGGAATCTGTGCCTGCAATAAACAGTTACATATTAACCTCCATGCCAAGCACTGAGCTGGAAGGAAAGAGAATTTGCTGGAAAAGGAGTTGACTTTAGGACAAAACAGATCACTTATATCTTCTACCAAGAAGGAGCACAGGGCTGTTAAGCCAGAAAAGAAATGAATAGGGAAGTAACACTCTGGACCCAAGCACCGAGTTGCATTGGCCCAAGAGAAAGTATCCCCTTGAACCCATTCTACATCCCGTAACCCTTCACCTTGAGGTATTGCCTGGAAGCTGGGTCGTAGCTAGTGAAAAGAAGTCCTCTCCAATCAGAGTTCCATTTGACTCTATTTATTTCCATCAATTCAAGCTAAGCTGAATTTCTTTCACAAAGCAAATAATACAAAGTTCACACAGGAGAGTTAGTGCTCAAAAATCATTGTCAACAGAAGAAGGAGCCCTTGCTCTTTTCTATCCAGTCCAAAAACATGGTTATACTTGAAAAGTTTTAGCCTTCTCCTCAATATTGTGTTTACCCAAACTATTCATGATAGATACCCTTGATTTATTTCAAATCTCCTCCAGCAATATAGTACTCAGCGAAAGAGTGGGTGAGAAAAACAAAAGCAAGTAGACTGGGTTACTCCTGGATTATATTACTAACCACCAAATTATTACATGTTTATCCTGCAAGCAAGCCCACCCCTTATTAACTGAACACACAGTCAGTGCTCTCTATGGAATGATTCCCAGATGTAGGAAGAATGGAGGCCCTGACCTCGGGGACCAAGTGGCCCAATCAGGAAGACAAACATACAGATAAGAGGAGAGAAGATTGAATGAAACAAGCAATGCAGCAGCATTCGATTTGCTATCAGGAGCAGCAAGGAAGGGGGGTTAATTTTGACTGGGGAGCAGGATAGTCAGTCTTCATGAACAAAGTAGCATTTGTTGATGGGCAGGCTCTTCCAGAATACAACTTCATTGGGAGGTCCTTTGAGGAGAGGGTAGAGATTGTGGATGGGATGTGCTGACGGATGTGGCTGGATTGACAGTTTAGAACCAGATCACGGAAAGCTTTGAATCATTCAGGGTCTTTTGAGAGCCTGATGGCAAATCCAAATGAGGTAATCAAGGACAGTTTAGCTTCATCCCTATAAAGGTACGAGCAAGACTAAGGGAAACTGACCAGAGATAGTGAAATGTGTCATGGCTAGTGACAGCAGAGGGTCCTTATCACACTGGAGAAGGTTGGGGATGGAACCTGAAGAAAAAAGGGGTAGCTGTACCTATAGGATTAGGTTGCCCACAATGAACTTAGGTAGAGGGATATGGTCAATATAAGCGAGAGGGATACAGTCCAGCAGGGAAGAAGGCAGGAAGCAAATACTTTGATCTTTCTGCTGAAGGGCAAACCCAACCAGAAGCCAAAAATCAAGGTTGTCCATTGTCTTGGTCAATAAATGTCAGCCCCGAGGACACAGAACAGGCCACAAAAGAATGGAGAGTGGATCTAGAGGGGTAAACAGTAAATATCCAGCAAAACCTAGTCGCCACAAGAATGTTAGACCTGGGGCCAACCTTTTAGGTTATAATTCTGGTAATAACTCTATGTGAGTGGGACTGTGAGATCCCTGTTTCAGACAGCTGCTTGAGCTGTGTGAAACAAGGATGGCATCTTTATCATTGTTTTATCCCGTGCATCTAGCACAGGCAAAGCACAAGTTGCAATGTGGAAATGTGTGTGTTGCAATTAAACAAGATTGATAAGGTCAAGCCTCAAATGCCACAAATAATTTTTTATTATGGTCTTTGGAAACCCTCAACAGAAAGAATAACAGTAGATCATGTCAAAATGCATGGTATGTTACTTCTGAAGTCAATACAATTTTAGGTCAGCTCTGAGTGTATGGACCAAACCTTGAATGACACTGGAGTTTCACCCCAGTCATGTCATCTGTTGAAAAAAGAAAGCTGAACGTGTGTCACTGGGCTCTGAGGCCACCATAAATTTAAAATCTATCCTGTGGTGTACTTACTATAGGTTGGACCCACAGAGCAAGGATGTCCTGCTCTGCCTGCAGAGAGCTGGAGTCACAGACTGCTTTGCCCTGTGGATGAAAAGGAAGAATCAGCATAGTGACCTGGTAGTACAGAGCCCTGGACTTGGCATGAGTGAATCTGGGTTTGAGGACCAGACTCCCTGCATAGGACTAATGTGACTGTCAACAACTCTCTGAACCTCAATGAGTCAGAGCTGACCATAGGTCAGGTGAATATAATTCCTACACCCCAGGATTATTGTGGGTGTAAATGAAATAGCATGTGGGGAAGTGGCTTGTAAGCTATAATACAATATATAAGTAGGTGTTACTCTGGTTGTTACCTTCTGGCATTCAACAATGGTTTAGCCCAGAAAGCACATGCTAGCCTATGAAAATGGACTCTACACAACACTGTCTCCCAGTAAAAAGATAAAGTGCAAAATTGAACAATTTAGGGGGATTAACAAGCTATTCTTGGATATCAAATTTTTATGAATTTTATAGCATATTGGAGAGAATAACCATATTGTTTGTTTATTTACTTACTTACTTATTTAACAGGTAAGGAAGCCTGGAAGAGCTTTCATTTATTTATTTGATGTATTCAAGTTACCAATTCAACTTCGTTAAGTTTTCTATCAAATGCATGTGGTCTGAACATCTACAGAGTGTCCTGGCTCAATGTCTCATACTATGGTTCTCAAGAAGTGAAATGCTGGGGGCAGAGGGTAAAAATTTAGCTGGGGGAGATAATTACGCTGTAGAAAGTTTCATCACGAGTGCTGAATGAGAGATGTACTAGAATGTTAAAGCAGAGGTAGTTCTTTGTCAGAAATCTTCGGTCAATTGTTCTACTTTGTTTCCATTTTTAGTGAGATACAATTGACATATAACATATTAGTTTCAGATGGACAACATAATGACTCAATATTTGTGTACATTGGGAAATGATCACCACAATAAGTCTAGGTGACGTCCATCACCATATAGTGAGAAATTTTTTTCTTGTGAGGAGAATCTTCAGGATCTACTCTCTTACAAAGTTTCAAATGTGCAATGCAGCGTTATTAACTATCATCTTCATGCTGTACATTACATCTCCAGGACTTATTTATTTTATAGCTAGAAGTTTGTACCTCCTGACTCCCTTCACCCATTTTGCACATCACCTAGTCCCTGCTTCTGACAACTACCAATCTATTCTCTATATCTATTAACTCAGGTTTATGTTTTTGATTTGTTGGTTTGGTTTGGTTTGGCTTTTAGATTATACATATAAATTAGATCATCTAATTTATTTGTATAATCTACAGTATTTGTCTTTCTTTGTCTGACTTTACAGTATTTGTCTTTCTTTGTCTGACTTATTTCACTTAGAATAATGCCATCAAGGCCATTCATATTGTCATAAATGTCAAGATTTCATTCTTTTTTATAGCTGAATAACATTCCATTGTGTGTATGCATCACGTTTTCTTTTTCAATACCATTTTTAATTTTCTCAATCACAGTTTAAATTCAATTCAATATTATTTTGTGTTAGTTTCAGATGTACAGCATAGTGGTTACACAATCATATACTTCACAAAGTGTTTCCCCATGTTTTCAGTACCTACTTGGCACTGTATATATATATACATACTATAAATATGTATGTGTGTGTGTGTGTATAGTAGGTACTACTATATATAGTGGTATTATATATAGTAGCCAAGTGGTACTATATAGAGTAGCCAAAAACATAAACCTCTCTCTCTCTCTCTCTCTCTCTCTCTCTATATATATATATATATATATATATATATATGTACTATATATAATATTGTAATAATTATATACATAACTACTACAATGTTATTGACTGTATTTCCTGTGCTGTACTTTACATCCCCATGACTATTTTGTAACTACCAACCTGCACTTCTCAATCTCTTCATCTTTTTCACCCAGTCCTCCAATGCGTCTCCCCTCTGGCAACCACCAGTCTGTTTTCTTTGCTCATTTACACTGTTCTTTAGATTCCATGTATAAGTGAAATCACATGGTACTTTCCTTTCTCTAACTGACTTATTTCACTTAACATAATACCCTTTAGGTCCATCCATGATATCACAAATGTATACCGCATTTTCCTTTTTTTAAATCCTTACCTGAAGATACATTTATTAGTTTGAGACAGAAAGAGAAAGAGAAAGATCAATGTGATAGAAAAACATCAATCAGTTGCCTCTCCTAGGCACCCCAACTGGGGATTGAACCTGCAAACTTTTGGTGTATGGATGATGCTCCAACCAACTGAGCCACATGGCCAGGTTGCCACACTTTCTTTATCCATACATCCATCAGTGGAGAGTTAGGTTGCTTCCATGTCTTGGCTACTGAAAATAATCCTATAACAAACATGGGACTGTATATATCTTTTCAAGTCAGTGTTTTCATTTTCTTCAGATAAATATGAAGGAGTATTTTAAATTCTCTTCCCTTCCTATACTTCCGCCAGCACCATAACTATATTAGTCAACCTTTGATAATGGTCAAATCTGTTGGACTGACTTTCTTTTTATCTGTCTTTAAGAGGCAGTATAATGTAGTTTTAGTATCATGCTCCCTGGAGCCAGATGGCCTGAGTTCAAATCCTAGCTCTGCCACTACAAGCTGCACAACCATGAGGAAAATTGTGTAACTTCTCTATGCTTTAGTCTCCTCATGTATAAATTGGGAGTAATAATAATGATGAAAACAGCCTCAAAGGGCGTTATGGTGCTTGGCACATGGCTTTATCAAGTGTTTTAAAATTTAAAAATTGGTTGTAATTTCAGGAAATACATAAACCTTCTCTTTGACAGTTTTCTGGATCTCTGTGGACAATTCCTTTATTTCTTTTTTCCCCTTAAGATTTATTTATTTATTTACATTTAGAGAGAGGGGAAGGGAGAAAAACATCAATGTGTAGTTGCTTCTCACATGCTTCCAACTGGGGACCTGGCCTACAACCCAGGCATGTGCCCTGACTGGGAATCAAACTGGTGACCCTTTGGTTCATAGGCTGGCACTCAATCCACTGAGCCACACCAGCCAAGGCTCCTTTATTTCTAAATAAGAACTTAAATGGCCTTCTTTCTAAATCATCACTTCAATACATTGTTCTCCAGATAATGTTGCTTTCAAAAACAAATTTTGCTTCTAAATATGTCCATGGATTTTGATGACAGCTGTAGAAATGTTTTTCATTAAATCCACCAACTACTGTGTCAAAAAACCTAATCTTAAGTGTCAGGCAATAGGCAATTGAATCACTAACTATCAATATTTTAAGTGTATGGGAAATACACCTAACTTCTTTTCATTTGAATGTCCCCAAATTCAATAATAATGTGAAAGAGAGTGCTAGGATTTGGGATCACCAAAACTAGTGTTTATGGGGATTGGCGCATAAATGTGTCCAGAGAAGCCAAGTGGTTTTTGGCATTCCTTCATAAAAAAGTCAGAAAGACAGTCCTCCAGAGCCTAAAGCTAAGTAGAATCACTAATTTGGTCTTGTTATACCCAGAAACCTCTCTTTTACATTTCATAGAGCAGTTGGTACTATGGGATGGGCAGAGGATGAAGGAAATGAGCAATGACAGCAATTTTATTTCAAGGCCCTCAGACTCTTCTTTGTGCCTCAATAAGCAATGAGAAATCATTCACTCTGAGACAGATATCATGATGCCTATGAATTAAAATGACAAAGAAGGTACCCAGAAAACTGCAACTGCCATTAATGACAGAAGCACAAATGTGGAGGGTTGCTAAAGCCCGAAGCTGAGGTTACCTGCTCATTTAGAAGAGCAGTGCTTAAGACACCTCTCACTATCGGATCCTGATCCTGGGCAGCTCTGGGCAGGTTAGAAGCAACCGTTAGACTGATACAACAGAAAGAACACTGGATCAGGATTGAGACCAGTCTCATAAATCCACATAACAGAAACAAGTATTTGTCTGGAATTGGAAGTAAGGAAATACACCTGAGGGTCTGTGATCCCTGCTGGCTCAGCTTTATTCTGATTAATTTATGGTATTATTACTCCTGTTTCTTCATCAAAGGTGAGAGAGGCACGGAGATGTGACTAAATATGAGCTAACATTCAGAGGATTTGGGGATCAGGATGTAGACACCTTTGGGGGACCATTATCCTACCACACCAGTGGTGTGTTGGGGTGAGGGAGAGACTTAATAACCTTTCACAGAAGGTGTTAGAGTGCTACCCAGTAGAGTTCCTTCTGCAAGCCGGGATACAAGCTGGAAATGACTCTCCTACACAGAGAGCTCCCATTCCCACAGTCAGTACACTCGGAGCTTAAATCACAGGCAGGAGTACCAAGGGAAAACAGAGGGACTCAGAGAGATCCATGTCCTGGAGACGATAAATCAGGCATCTAGCCTTAGGAGTGCCTATAGAGCTCTGCATCCAACAGAACTAATTTTTAAAGACCCTCCCCTAGGAAATACATTAGACAAGGGAGGTGAGGAACATAAACTAGCCCATAGTAAGCTACATTAAAGACTAGCCCACATTGCCTCAGTGTTATCGCCAGTTGACTTAGTCAACAGACACTTCAAAGTGACATCAAATCAGTGATCTTCCATAAGGTCGTTATGGTGCCAGAACTCAATACCCAACATATAATAAATGTTCAACAAGCACGCGAGTGATGTTGAATGAATGGATGCTATTCTGGGGCCTTTTCTCTCACAATTACACACGTGGGTATAATACCTTATTTTATATGCAACATTTAAAATATTTAATGAGAAATGTATTTTTAATGAAGATCAGTGGTCATGAACCACATGCTATATGTCTATAAAGTTATACGTTTGCATCATGAGATAATGTATAGACATGTTTGGGTATGTGTGTGTGTGTGGTATTTCATAGCATTGTTATTAGGAACCAAGGAATGCCTGACTCCTGCTCTGCTCTACAATAAATGACAAACATGTCTGCATGTACAGAGGGCAGACAAGCCACAAACACAGGGATCAGGCAGGATGGAAAGCAAAGTTGCTAAATGCTTATTTTGCAGCCAGGACCAAGCTAGTCTCCAACAGTACTTACTTCACAAGATTGCCAAAAAGACCCCTAATTGTTTAAAACATTCTGGCAGCCCACCAAAATAGCCCACCGATCACCTCCATGGACACTCTAAACAGTATCGCAGTTTCCTTTACCTTCCTAGAGCTTGGTTTCTTAGGTTCTCTTCAGACTTCCTGTGATTCTAAAAAATGAAGAGCTCCTTCCAAGTGGAAGCCAGCAGAGTTACAAGGGAAGCTATAAGACAGGTGATTAATTCTTTTAAAAGCAGTAAACCGACAAATCTAGGGGAAAACAATCCAATCTGTATTGCCTAATGGCCCACCACAAAAACGGTAGTGATCTATTTTATGGGAGTGGAAGTGGAAAATAATGAAATGTGTTTTAATTATGACAATATAATTTCTACAAGGTAATAAAGACCATCAGATAAAACAATTTCCAAGGTGCGGTGTGTGCACTCTTGTGCACACACACAGTATCATTCATTTATATAAGGATACAGCAATGAGAATTGGACATGTTTTTGTTTTTTGAGGGGAGAGGAATTTGAGTGTTTTTTTTTCCTTCCTGTAATTTTGCATTTTAGGATATTTACAGTCTACATTCTGGAGTAAAGCTTTTAAATCATGGTCAATACTACTGTGCATTTTTATGCCATATAAACCATAAAATATTTCACTCTTTTGGAAAATATACAACTAAAGATCCAAACATCCCAGATATGTACCTAATAAAAGATGGAGCTGAGTATCAGGAGGCTTTTATTAATGCAAATTCCCCCCCTACAATTATTTATCTACCAACACTTAATTTTGAGCTCCTGCTCTGCTGAATTGAATTAAACCAAAGGTTGATGTCTTCTTTCTATAGTATCAGCACTTTCTCCCTCTGTGTCTTTTTACCAGAGACAATTGGACTATAGAAAAACTGAGACTAATTCTCTTAAACATTTGATCCTTCAACAATGCAAATTAGTTGCCCAGGGACCCTCCTTATAGGGTACAATGTAGTATTTTCCACTAACTTGGCATCTACAGAAATTTTGGGACTGTCTGTTTCCCCTGTAACAAAATAGCAAAGCATTCAATGGGACAGTTCTTGAGCTAAGACTGTACTTCATATTATAGTGCCTAACACTCCCAGCCCTTTTTACACCATCATTTCAAGCACACAGCTACATACAAAGTGCAGCATCTAAAAAAGGTTTTAATCAATATTTTTTAAAGTTCTTTACCAGTAACCACACATGACCCACCTGTTCCATGAAAAATGGCTCTCATAAAAGAAAACAGAAACAAAAACCACAATGAAACAAAAGCCAGGAGTAGAAGAGGCTATTTGGAAGACTCAAGTTTAAAAAAAGAACACGCACGCACAAACCAATTAATACATCAGAGAATTCTGCCAGGATGTTGTAGCATTACAGGGTTTCTCAGCTATGAAGAAACATTTTGAATGTTTAGCGCACAGCCCATCCTTCACTGCTTCAGTTGTTTCCTTTTGTTTACAAGTCCCCGCCATCCTTCTTTGTGAATTGAATGCTAAACTATCTCTAGAGAGAAGTTATATAGCTTACAGAATGCTCCAGCAGATGGTGCTTCCTGTTGCAACAGAAGGCTGTGATTATACCTGAACTCCTCAAGAACTCTAGCACCAAAATACAAGATAAATGAAAGGCTTAGAAAGTTTTATCTCTTCCCTCACTAGCTATCTAGACTCTCAGCCACCCACTGGCCCCATGCTGTCACTTCACCAAATAGAAGAAAGACCCCCCACGCCATCTCATCACGTCCAAAGCGAGGAAACTCCTTTTATAAAACGGCTTACACATCCTATCAGCAGAGTTTGTTTAAGAATTATTAACAGCATTGCTCACTCAGATGCCTGGTCACTGTGCATTCGGATATTTGCACGACCCATTATAAATAATGAAGGAAAAAGAATAGGTGTTCATCAGAAAGTGTCTATAAAAATAAATTGAAATGCTGAGAAGGCCACCTGGTGCCAAAAGTTTAGGGCTATAGAGAAATTTGTCTCCACACATTTTGAGAGAAATTGTCCTTTTCAAAAGACTCTTACATGTACCCTTCGCAGCATTGCCCTCTCTTTCAGGCTGAACAGCACTCCTGAGTGAGTTTCAAGGACCTGTCGCTTTATCCTTGAAGCTCTTTTCTATTTTTCTCTTCTTAAATGTCCTTCACGCATTTCCTGCCGTGATCGGTTTAGTTCACTGTCCAAAGCAAAGGGTTAAGTCCTAATTTGCCCTATTCTTCCACTGTGTAGAAGGAAAAGCATCGCGATGTGACAGGAGCAAGGCAGGGACCACGTTACACACATAGATACTTCATAAATATAAATTGGAAAGTAGCGAAGTCCCTCCAAGAACCTTGCTCTCATACAGAGCATCCTGAAGCTTCAGTCCCTTTCTTTGTATGAGCCCACATTTAGCCTTCCAGTATCCCCGTAATTGACCAGGGAACCCCAGTTCCTCCCCTCCTTTCACACTCCTGCAATGATGGATGAGAAAGACTCAGGCAGTGAGTAGCTGAAGCGAAACCCGACCCTCTGATGAAATCCATAACATAGAATGTCAAAGCTGAAGACCATTTGAACAATCATTTTATTCAAATCCTTCATCTGAGAGATGAAACTAAATTCAAAACTTTGGTTGAACTGCCCAAAGCCATAAATGGAGCCAAGATAATCCCTGAACTTCATTTTACTTCTTAAACATATTAGCAGCCCTGGTCTTAAATATGCAAATCTTATAAGCACTCAAATAAGTAAAACATAAAAAAATTTCAATTTACCTCTGTGTTTGGCTACATCAATATGTCTAGCCACAGTGCAATACACAGGTGGTTAAAAGATCAATTGGCAAGCATTTATTGAGTGACTTTACTACTGACTGTGCATCCATGGTCACTGTCAAGGTTAGGCACTGGGGAATATACAGTGACAATTGATTTATTTGTTTGTTTATTTTCATACAGAGTAACCATTTTTATTAATATTTTGATATATCTATTTCTAGTATTTTTTCTAAATTTACACATAGATTTTCTTCTATAAAATTGACGTTACATTATTTATGGTCTATAGCCTTCCTTTTTCTATTTTCACATTATATCATAAGCTTTTCTGACACCTTAAACAGTTTTACTCCACTTTACTGTGGTATAATTGACAAATAAAATTTGTACATATTTAAGGTGTACAATGTGATGATTTGTTAGACACATATATTGTGAAATGATGATCACAGTCAAGCTGAGGAACACCTCCATGTCTATTCATGTCCTCTGCCCACTTTCTAATCAGATTATTTTATCTGCTATAGAGTTGTATGAATTTCTTACATATTTTGCACATTCACCTCTGATCAGATGTAGTGATAATTAACTTTAATACTGTCCTTGTCCTTCTATGGCTTACATTCTAGTAGAGGAAAGAGATAATAAATTAGAAAACAAGCAAGACAACTTCTGGTAACTGTGTTATGAGGAAAATAAATTGTGAAAGAATGAGTAGGGAACGGGTCCGAGGCAGCAGGATGCCATTTGAGCTGGAGGAGTGAGGGAAACTTCCACTAAGACATGGCCTGGAGCTGAGGGGGGAATGATAGAATGGAGCTGCCCGCACCAGGACCTGGACATGAGACAGGCCGGAAGTCATTTAGTCACTTGTCTTCCAGAAAGAGCAGTTCCTGGAGCAAACATGCCAACCCCCCCACCTAAACTCTCAGGTCTTTGCCCAAATTTTAAATATATATGTATCAAGTGAAAGTTGACAGATGTCAACTTGCAACTTTGAGAGCCATCTCTGCCACCACTGGCAACGAGAAAGAAAATGTGTGAGATATATAAGTGATTTTAAATTTCCTGGTAGCTACAGTAAAACCCCTAAGGAATCGAGTGTAACTAATATTAATGGAATAGTTAATTTAATCCAATATCTCTAAAGTATTGATATTTCAACATGTAACAATATAAAAATCGCAATGAGCTATCCCCCCTTTTTTTACTAAGTTTCCAAATCTAGTGTGATTTTTATACTTGTAGTAAATCTCCGTTCAGACCAGCTACATTTCAAGGACTCTGTATCCATGTTTTGCCAGTAGTTTCTGTGTTGGCACAGGTCTATAGAGTTTGAATAACATAGTGTCCAAAAACTACAATATCTCTTCATAGTACATTCTTAGTTAATGAGAAAAACACCAAAATATGCAATGTTTCTGATTTCATTTACATATTTATTATTTATGTGTTTATTAATTTATTTATATTTGCCTCTCCCAATATGTCCTGGCCTTGTAATACCTTTCAGTTTAATACCATACTGAGAGTATTTAGAAATTGAAGCTCTTATCGTTTTCTGATTTAGAAATGTTGCCTTCTCCTTACCCCTTTTATCACTTTGATAAAGGAAAAGATTTTATATTTCTATGACTACACATTTTAAACCTTCTCTTCCCTAAAAATGTGTAGGCCCAGTGTGTGCATGTTGTCAAACAGATTCTATGCCACTAGGGACTGAGCCAATGGAAAAGCGGTTTATTAATAACAAAAGGCAACATGGCAAGTGGGAGAGTCTAGGTTCATCCAACTTGGAAACAAAAGACCAAAGGGAATGTCCTATGAAGCATATTGGAAAAATGTCTCTAAACTGTACCAACTGACATCCTTCTGTTTCGTGGGTCACCTAGGCAGCTGACTGAACACTAAAACTCTACAGTTGAACATTAGTGAGAAAGAGTTCAAGCTAAACCATCTGTCTTCATCCAAACTGCAGGACTCTAGAATAAGATACTATTAAATAAATATTCATGGAGTGAAGAAGGAGAAAGGGCATGGGGAATAATGAGAAGGAGAATAAGAGAGAAAGAGGAAAGAAGGAGAGGGAAAAAAATAAAAGATATAGAAGGAGTTATGAATTATTAAAGAAATCCATCTCTAACTGAATCCAGATATATAGTTATTTTCCTAGGACTGCCACCAGGGAACTTGGGAGCCTGCCGTAACTCTTGGAGTTAAGAGGCCCCTGACCTGCCACACCTCCAGCTATATCAGTCCTACCAGGAAAATGGGCTATGAGTGCAAAAGGACAGCCCATCTGGAGACTGTGCCTTCTTTCTCCTCCTAGACCATGCTGTACGTACCTGGGAGCCTAGGGTTTCCTGCCAATAAGACCCTCCCTTGCCCGTGAAGCTTGTGAAGGCCTTTTCTTATGTCTTTACTTGCAACGATTCACTGGACCACCTGAGGGGTGTCCAAAGAGCAGCTCTTCAGGATGGAGGAATGTGAAGGGTGCTTGATGCTGCAGGCTGGGGAGCCCATCAGCATGCACTCAAAGCCCCTCAAAGTTTTGGAAAGGGTCAAAAGTGGGAAGAGAAAGGCCCTTCTTGTTCTAGGCCATACAAATGTTTGGGCCTGATGGCCTTTCCCATGTAAGGCAGTCAGTTTAATCACACAGTAATTCTATATTTTATATTGGGTTAAACATGCTGGATTAGGCCCTCATAATGTTTTTCTGCATGGAAGGACCCTTCTTTCATTTATGATGCATTATAATTAATGCTCACCTACTTGGGTCTGCTAGTTTTACCTTCAATACACCATAGAAAGAGTGGACACCAACGTTAGTATTGTTAATACTATATTGTTAGTACTATAATTTTTATAGAAAGAGTGAACCAAGCCTGGAAGCATTTCTGGTTTGATAGCCTGAAATCATAATCAAAGAACTTCTTGAAGTCTACATGAGTCCAATCACAGTAGTCAGTATACTGCACACTTCCGCTCAGAATGGAGCTGGAGAGGAAGAGAAGTCCCAATTTTGTGTGGCAAATCTGTAGAAACCAGTTAAGAAATTCAAAAAGAGAAAGAGCCATCTGAATTTAGACTGAGAAAGGTTATGACCATTTTTACTTGGTGAGATACTTTGGCTCTGGGGGTGCAAAGGTAATCAGGAAAAATGGTGGTTTAAGCATATGGAATTCTGACACATACATGACTTTTAGGGTTTCTTTCCTCCCACCACCACCCCCTCCTATTTTGGGAAAATTTGTTCTAGCAAAAGCTTTCTTGACAGAGACATAAATTATGCTTCCTGAATCGTGATGAGTAAACTTAGAAAGGGTGTGGGAATGAATGCATGAATACTCAGTCAGCTTCTTCCTTACTCCTAATTTCAGCTTCTCAACCATTAAAATCCAATGGGTAAGCATGTAAGGATAAGCTTGCATAAAATATAGTTGTGACTTCAGTCCAGTTTGGGTTAGGCCAGATATGTCACAAAGTAGCATCGAAAAAGAAAGGATCAGGCAAAAGACCTCAAAGATATCTCAAGTCAATTAAGATATTGGTTAAATTATTTTTAAATCATGACTATGGGTGATAGGCACACAATGCACTATACAGAGCATGTATCATAGAAGTATATGCTTGAAACCTATATAATCTTGTTAAGCGATGTCACCCTGATAAATTTAATTTAAAATTTTTAAATATTCCTGTTCATCGCTAATAAATAGTAGTTAATTTGATCTGTACGAATTTTGTATGAAACAACTAAATAGTGTTCTGTTTTATTTTTACCCATTTACTTATTTTTCTCCTTTAAGTTTCATATGTAATAAGGAAAGTACTACATGTGAAGAATTGTACTATGCTTCATGTACTACAGTGTAGTAGCATATTACTAGTTACAAGAGGTACAAAGAAAGTAAAAGGTATCAATCTTTCAAAACACTAACTTAAGCTTTTTAAACCAGTTGACAGGCAATTCAAATCAGCTCTAGAAAGACAATGCGTTCACCGCTTATTGGATGCCTAAGAAAAAAATTGAATATCATTTATTGCTTGTCTCTTTCATTTTCTGATGGTGTATGTGTGCATGTGTGTATACACATATATCTCTATAACCACTTGGTGCTTCTTTGTTTCCTTGTTAGAATAAACTCTCCAAGAAGGCAGGGATCCATCACTGCAACCAATTGGCATTATAAATTCTACTGTTTTCCCTTACACTAATTTAAAGATCATTTCCATTAATCACTAAGTGTCTTGACAATGTTACCAGACTTGAGTTCTATCTCGATTAACTCCACGTAACTAAATGTGGACAAATGGGTATTATTGTACGTGCTAAATGACAGGCTGCAGTCCAAAAGAAAAGAGAAGTACTTGATTTAGTGAGCAGGGACAGAATTAAGTAGGCATTACACACTTCATGGAGTTTATTTGGTTTCATTATGCAGTATCTACAGTTAGTCACACAGGGAGAAAGGAATAAAAGAGGAGTGTGAGTTAGGTGTTTAAATTTGTTCAAGTATTACAATAATGAGTTCCACAATTTACCCAAAAAAGTATGGTAAAACAGCACTCTGATAGCACAGCAAGCCCCATTAGTCACTGTGGGAAAAGCAAAGTGCTTTAATTCCTTTCAGACTGTCAAGAAGACCGGGACGGATGGAGCAGTGAAAAGTGCCTTTGTGAAGGATGTTATTGTTAATCCATCCAGAAATAAAGGTGGTGTGGGCCTGGGGGACATAAAAAAGAATATTTTCTTTGTATGTTATGTAACCCTTCCCATCTGGGAGGCTGTATGAGTTTCCTAGGGCTACTATAGCAAATTCTCACAAACTTGGTTTAAAATAACATTCATTCCCTTTCCCACAATTCTGGAGGACAGAAGTTCAGAGTCACTTTCACTGGGCTGAAATCATGGTTTTAGAGGAGAATCCAGTCCTTGTCTTCTGCAGCTTCTGGGCACTGTTGGCATTTCTATGGCTGGGCTGCATCAATTTTGCCTCTGCCTCTGTGGTCACACGACCTCCTGTCTTCTGTGTGAGTGTGTGTGGTCACATCAGCCTCGGCCTCTCCCTTCTACGGACACCTGTGATGGCATTTAGGGCCCACCCAGATGATCCGGGATACTCTCCATCTCAACGCCCTTAACTGAATCACATCTGTAAAGACCTGTTTGTTGTCGTATAAAGAAATATTAACAAGACCCAGGAACTGGGACATGGATATCTTTCAGAGAGCCATTTTCTAGCCTAGACAGACACCATGGGATGAGTAGCTTGTCCTTGGAGGTAGCTTCTATCAGTCATCGCCAAAGTATTGGAGGTGGTGGAGCACAACTCCCTGATCTCTTCAGGACTGGTTAGGGTCTCACACTTCTCTTGTACACTCACCCCACTCAGATAACTCCCCGTTGTGGCTCCTGATGTGACCTCACCAACAGCTGCCCTCAAGTTCTCATCCGGTGACCCAGAATATCTCCTAGAAATTCTGATAAAATGCAGACTCCTGGATCCCTTCATGGTTTCCAGTACAGTAGATCTGCAGAGAATCCCAGGAAGTTCCATTTTTCAAGCACCCAAGTGATTCTGATGCAGGTGAGTTGGAAAAAATGCTGCTCTGAAACCATCCTACCAGTAGCCTCACAAAACCACTGAGATGTGTCTCCACCACCAAAAACTAAACTTGCAGAAATTCAGACATGACCTGCCACACTTGGACTTGCCTGCATGCTTTGGTGCATAACCATACACTCTGACTCTCCCTGGCCCCTCTGTGCCCAGGTCCCAATCCACATTTAGAGTATTCTATTAAACACTCTCTGGGACACCTTTTGTGGATCATTAAATCATAGAAGTCCAGATAGGGAAGGATCTAACAGGTAATCTAGCCACACCAGTCCTTCAAACTATTAAGAAATGGGAGCCCAGGGAAGTTGTATCAGAAGCTGAAAAGCACCTGAAGATATTTCTGGGGGTTAGAAGAGGGGTTCATAAAACAGATATTGCAGTTCAACGGTTCTGAGTGAGCAGGGGCTCTGGAGCCAGACTGCTTAGATTCAAACCCCTATCTCTGCCACCTACCAACTGAATCACCTTAGAAGAATAAACTAGCCCCTTTGGGCCACCGTTGCAAAACGGAGACCATAGCATTTCCTACTTCAGCGGTTTGTTGGGAGGGTTAATGGGTCAACATGTAGAAAGTACATAAAGCAGTACATAGGTAATGCTAGTTAAGCGTTAGCTCTAATAATAAGTTTATTATAAAAGCCACCAGGAATATCCCCTCAATTAAAGTTTGACTTTTATTTCTGATACCTGTCTTCTAATTCTATAGACTGCAGCATGTATGTACTCTCTTCAGCTCGAAAGGACATCATTTGACTCAAAATGATGCAGATTCAAAAGGTTGCAGATTCCCAGGTGAGACAATACTCATAGAAATGAAGACCATGCAAGCCACAGGTGTCAAAAAACTGAGGCGTATTTCCACTATTTGTCTGAAAATAAAGGCTATCTATGACACATACTGTATTGCTGGCATGCAGCTATTATCATGAAATATATATTGGGCAGTACCAAATGCAGTAGACATTGCACAAAATATAGAATAACAGTCTCTCCAGGCCCTAATTGATTCTGAGCCATATATTTTTTAAGAGAAGATGCTACCAAGTTACTAAACACAAAATAAAAAATTCCAGGCTTTTGAGCAAAGGGAAAATCATAGTCTTACGGGATAGAGATGATTGATGGTGTGTTTAGGGGGTCTGTCTGTGTTTCTTTTTCAGCAGCACCACGTCTCAATTTTTCATAGCTCTTATACAAAGCAAAGCGAGGTGCTGATCTTTTCACTAGTCCAGGCATATCTTTCAATGATAGGATTATTGCGTAGACTAAATATCTCTTCCAGTTGAGGTATAAAATGATGTTGTGTGTTACAGTATCAGACCATAGCTACAGAAACCGTAAAAGTTTCTATTTCATTTGCATGGATTGGAGGGAAGGGACATTTGCCACTGAAATGAAATGAAATAAAATATTTCAAAATGAGTCGTTATTTTTGCAATTTTAAAACCAAAATATTTTTACACATTGTGTCATTCATATCAAGTAGGATAACTTCTTTTTTTCCTATAAAAATGGAAATGCCCTTAAGATGAAAATTTGTGTAAATAATACAATAAAACTAAGAATAAGAAAAATTAAGACAGCAAGCCTTAATTCTTTAAAAATATTAAAATCTCATGTGCCTTTCTGCTAGACTCCTGAACACACATGCAAACAGGGCACCTTGCAGCTATCCTGAAAGAATGACAACCCCCGAAGTCAAAGAAATAAATATATTTAGTCGGACAACCTCGTCATTCAGTAATGAGTATATACCCGTGTTCCATAACCTTAAAAATAGCTGATACTGAAAAGAAATAAATGGGAGAGGAAGGCCGACTATATAGCAGTGCCAGAAGATTAAAATAGTCTCACCTTTCTTCTGTTTTCCTTTTTATTCCGTCTTTCATTCAGTAGAAGTTCACACAGTGACACCTAGTGCAACTGGGGTGGCTATGACAGCCTGGAAGAGTGAGATAAGCAGCCTGGCGAACTTCAGTTTTAATTTCAGCTAACATAAGCTAATTCGGTAAAGCTGAAATGCTGGCTGTTCATCTCAGACCCCAATGTGCATGCATATTTTAATTATCATTTCAATCTATTTAAAAATATATCATGCTTATGGATGATAATTCCAGCTCAGTTCATCTCCTAACAGTTAGAAATGCTGGATCATTAATATCCATAATGAAGTAGAAGTGCAATTAAGGGAGTCAGCAACAGAGCTCCCCTCTTTCCAAGAGGTTTAACAAGATGGGCCTGGCAGTTTTTGAGCTACTCTTTCTAGGCGTTTCTCTGGGGTTTCTACCTTAAAATGCCACCAAAAAGCCTTCTTAGTCTTACTTCCTCTGAGTTCTGTTACCAGAAACCCACCAGAGATCTGAAGAAACCACACACCACTTTTTTGCAAAGCATCCTTTCTAAGCTATTCTAGTCAGACAATCTCCAAAGGAGAGGTTGTACGGGTTGCAGGATTCAGTAAAGGAGAGGTGAGAATCTTGAATCCTTGTAGAGGTGCAGCAGCCTACAGACCAATCTGATACTAGTGAAAATTTGTGGGAGCATTTGGTATGTGCCCTCTGAAGCTCTGGGCACGGTGGACACAGAAAAATGGTACCAAGTTGGGTACAGAGATTTCTGAAGGAGAGGGTGTCTATTGCAGTGGCCAACACAGTAAGGCTCAAAGGGTCCAAGGTGAAACCTTCAGGAAGGAAAATAGGGCAGTGCCACCACATGCAGTTCTCTATGGCCCTTGGAGTGTGCAAAAGACACCCACCACAACTGCTATGGCTCCTTGTCAAGGGGCCTCAAGATCTGGGCAGGGGCTGGGCCCTTGGCAAAGAGGAGGCTTATCCAAGAAAAGTCATCAAAGGCCCATGCAGAAGCTAAACACAGCCATCCCTCCGAGAGGACTCCCAGTGACAGAGGGAGTCAGAGTGAAGCTGAATGCCACCCCAAGAAAACCATACATGGCCCCCTCTCAGGATAAGTGCATCCATCAACTTCAGATCCAACCAGAAGGAAGCAGAATGAGGTGGGACCATATACCTGGGGCCAGTGACTGCCTGCCCCCAACACCTGAGGTGACCGCTGGAAAAAAGGGGGAGTACAATGAGCAGAGCCAGGTCATTCTGCCCACCACTCCCAGCTCCCCAGCTCTGGGATCACAGAGATATACTCTTCTGAGAAGTGAAAGGAACCAAGCTTTGCAACTTCAAGTACAGGACTCACTCAGCCTTAAAAAAAAACGGGACTGTGGTAGTAACAGAACATGATGGGAAAGGAAAGAAATGTCGTTTGAAAACAGTGGCTGGGAAGCTAAAGCCACTTTGCATATGTGCTGTGTAAAACGAAGACTATTCAATAAACCAGCTATACATATGAAAAATTCACAGCACTGTTGCAAAATGCTTACACATAGATAGTGAACTATAAAATATTAAGTGAAAAGGGGCAACATGTGACGAGAGAGGGGGACGGGGATAGGATTTGGGGGTTGGCAAAGAAGGATACACACTCTCAGTGCCAACCAAAGTTATCTCTGAGAGGCAGGAGTGCAGCTGGTCTCATTTCCTTTAATATTCTATTGTCTGCGAGTTACTTAAGGCAAATATGGGTAACTTCTGAAATACAAAAAGATGCTGTTATCGAAGGACACAAAGCCAGCAAAGTAAGTGCTAAAATGTAGTCTACTACTTCTAAAAATAAAAGCTTCAGACCCTGCCCCTTACCCTGCTTGCAAACGGGTCTGTTCCAAGGACTAATGACTGACCACCGGCTGCCAACACCCCTGCAGAATGCTCCTGTCCTCAGCGCATCATTTTAAATGTCCGAATAATGACGTTCTTTCAGCGACTAATGTGCTATTACTCTGTGATATGTATCACATAAAATATTGAAAAGGGTATGTTGGTGAGAAAAACCGCACTGAAGGGAAGCGCTCTGACGTTGCCCTGTGACGTGCGAATCACGTTGGGTTAACAGGGCCAGCCCTCGGCGGGAGGAAGGCACCAGAGAGCAGGCCATCTGGTGAAGGCCTCTGTTGAACCGTATGTTTCAAACTATAGTTGTGCCGAAGACAAATCCCCTGTGCGTTTTTGAGGAAAACTGGGACCTCGAGCCCCTCAATCCTGGACATGATATGGAGGCAGAACAGCGCAGTGGTTGTGAACGGTGCTCTGCAGTCAGGTCGGCCTGGGTTCTGATTTGAGCTTTGCCACTTCCTGGCTGTGTGACCTCGGGTAAATCATTTAGCCCCTCTGTGCCTCAGCTTCCTTGGCTGTAAGATGGGGTTAATAAAAATATCTGCTCGGGTTTGCCATGAGATTTTAAATAAGTCAAAATGTGTAGAGTTTTTGGAAGAGTGCCTGGCACTCAGTCACCGCCACCAATGATCCACATGGGAATCACAGAACCTAGGACTCCCGATTGGCAAATGACAGTTTTCATTCGTGTAGGCGTGTACCGTTCAAACAAGGAACTTCCCAGGCTTTTCTCTTTTGCCCATCTTTAGGAAGCTCCATGACTTCAGCACCTTTGCTCAGGAGACTGTGACTCAGCTGCCTCATCTCAAAAGACTGAAATGGCTATTGTCGCTTGTCCCACTGATTTCACAGGGGTGTCAAGAGTATAAGATGAGAAAATATATGTGAAAATGCTTTGAAAAGGTAAAGATCGCTGTATAATGCAAACAATTTTAAGTAGACCAATTATTAAAATATAAAGATAAGACTCAAATTGGTCCATCACACTCCTTGGGAAGAACTCCTACAAAAAGTTAAAATCTAAATTATGTCTGGATTTCATTACTCCATGTTCTCTTAGGCCATTATTGCTATTGATAACTACAAGATGAAAATATATATAAATCTCAGTACACTCTATGCTTCAGTGTCTTGGAAGCATATAGTATCTGCTCTGTCCAATATTGTAGCCACTAGCCACATGTGACCATTGAGCATTTGAAATGTGGTCAGTCTAAACTGAAATGTGCTGTGTGCATAAGACATTTTCCAGAGTTTGAAGACAGTATGACAGAAAAATGTGAAATATCTCATGAATAAGTTTGATAGAGACTATATGTTGATTCTTTTTAAAAAGATTTTATTTATTAATTTTTAGAGAAAGGGGAAGGGAGAGAGAAAGAGAGGGAGAGAAACCTCAGTGTGAGAGAGAAACATCAATTGGTTGCCTCTCATATGTACCTTGACCAGGGACAAAACCCACAACCCAGGTATGTGCCCTGACCAGGAATCGAACTGGGGACCTTTGACTTTGTGGGACAATGCCCAACCAACAGAACCATGCCAGTCAGGGCTACATGTTGATTCTTTTATATTGATTACATGTTATATTGATGTTGGATATATTGAGTTAAATCAAATATATTATTTAAATTAATTTTATTACTTATCGAACATGGCTAGTAGAAAATTTTTAATTCTCTTTGTGGCTCACATTATATTTCTGTTAGGCAATGCTGCCTTCGACCATAACGATCCACTTCTAAGAAGAATTTAGAAACACAGTCTCAGTAAATGAAGCCCCTGGAGGCGTGTGAGCTGGGAAACAGTACATAGATTCCTTGCACTTACGGTTTTGAACCTCATCTTCCCATTGTTACAAGTTGCCTCAGCATTAAAGCATACCGGTAAGGTACATAAAAATTCTGGCAGGCCAAACAGAAGCATTAAATTATATGACCTTTCTTGGACAAGTAGGTACTGTGAAAGAATCACACCTGAAGCCATGAACAAGCTGTGTACTTGTGGTTTCAGATAAGTGCTTGCAGTGAGCCTGTGTGAGACCACAGAGCCCCCAGGGGGGTCCAATGTTGGCTTCAACCGCTGCAGAACGTGCCTAAACAGACATCAGAGAACGTATGAGCCAGACGTTCAGAGGCTACAAAAATTACAAGCCCCCGTGACACCTTTTATAGACAGCGTGGTCTCAGAGATGTCAACTTCATCGAACAGAGTACAGAAAATGCATGCCGCGTGCTCGGCTCTAGAAGAACACTTTGGGAGGATGAGACAGCAGCAGAAAAGGTCTCTTCTCAACCTGTTTAACTCTGTCAGCACCTACATTTTTGGAGTGTCTGGATTGTGAGTAAACAGAATATAAAAATAGCTTGGCTTCAGTCCATAAAGACTGGCCAAATAGCCAGCCACTTCTCCATTTCAGGTACAATTGATGACTTGGGCCAGTCACCTGAGTTCAAAGCATGACCAAGATGTAGGCTGTAGGGGGACTGGCTATTTGTAATGGATGCATTTGAGGCGAACTACAGTGTACATGATACACTGAAGAGGAAAAGAGACAATGTTTCGTTACTGTACAAATCTATTTTATAGTAGTTAATGTTCTGTTTGGTTTCATGGAAGCAACAAGGGGACCCAGAATTAGTAATGAATGTTGATTTCCAAATATTGATGGCTGGAAGAAAAGAATTTAACAATTAAATGAGAAGAAAATATCACATTTTAGTCCAGCACAGACCTAGTACAAACAGGAAAAAAAATAGTGCACAGAGCAATTACTAATACAAATTCAGAAAAATGTGTGTTTTAAACATTCAATCTCAACAACCAATTATTAAAAATTTATCAAGGCAACATCTGTCTTTCTTATGAGAAAGCAGACAAGAAAATTTGAATAGAATTAATTATATTTCCAAATATTCAGAATTCAAACAAAAAATAAGTGGCTGTTAAGAAAAATATCTGGCCCTCAAAACTGAATATAAAAGTTTTATAAATATCTTTAAAAAACAAATGGAGTTCTTTCAATCTTCTTCTTTCTCAAATTTTTAAGTTTTCATTAAAAAGCAAATAAAAATAAATTGCAAATATTAGAGAACAGAAGATGTCATTGTTGTAGAACTCGGGAGGAGACCATTAATCCGGAAAAAACCTAGGGAAATTTCATCTGAAGTCAATTTTTATTGAAAAGCTATTCAGCAAATTGAGCCAGCCCATTCGTTAGTCTGCCACACGTTTTTGTCTGTTTGTCTGCTGAGGACGTAGGCAGGCACGGTAAGTGAGTTTCCTCAGAGGGGCTGCTGCAGCTCTACGGAGAGAAGGACCCTGAGGCTGTGCCTGTGGGAAGGAGCTTCCATTTATTAGCGACGTCTGACCTGACCGGAGAAGCCCCCACTGTCCTGTGCCCTGTCTTTGCTTTCGCTGCAGTGGAAAGCATGGCTTCGGGAACACCTTCCCAACCATTCTGCTCCAGGGCTAGTGCACTTAGAAGAGCTCCTTTCACACACAAGCGACAGCCAAGTCAGGTTGCTGTACTCACAAAGCAGAGCGTAGGAGAGAGCTCCTGAGCTCACCTCTCCCCACTCCTCTGACCCTCTCTTCATTACACAAGGTCCTTGTCCTTGCTCCTCGCCCTTCTTGTAAGGCACACTCACCTCTCTCTCTCGCTTCCAAAACAAAAAGGTTTTCTCCAACCTGTGAACATTTCTCCGCTGTGTATAAACTACAGGATGACAGAAATTCTGCAAAAACAAAAATCTTCTTTGCCAAAAGAAATCTCAGTGGCCACCAAAAGGAATAACATAATGATCTTTCTTCAAATTATTCAGACCTAATTTTGGGGACTTAATTAATGCCAACTCTGCCCTTTAGCTCACTGCCATCTGCCAGGAGTCATCTCCTAGGAAGAAAGGTCACAGCACTGAGTGTGACACAGGCGCCCGGGGACAGGTGGGATCCAGACTTCCCTCCTCCGTGTCATCTCCTCTGCTGCACCAACACCAGCCAGCATCAACTGTTGCTGTCACTGCCACACAGTCATGTATCGCCAGTCAGAGGTGGCAAGAACTCGACACCTTCTGATCTTGCCTTAAAAAGTGTCCAGATGCTTGGACCCATTTGGCAAAACTTACTGAAGCTCCATATAAAGTAAAGCACGTTTTTTCCAATTAGAGCTATATCTGTTTCTACAGAGAGCAAAATAATAGTTCAAACCACGTGCAACTGCCGTTTTTCTAAACCAAAAAGAGCTGATGTCCAGCAATTTCATATGGTTCAAACTAAGAGTATAAACAATTGTCTACACCAGTATCGGCACGTCCTTAACTAGGACTTGAACAATGAGTTTGTCACCTGAGACATGTGTAACAAGATAACCAAATATCTTATTTCAGAGATATTGCAGACTGTGACAATTTCCTTAGGAAAGGAAGTGTATTCTATGTCACAAATTTCTTTTCTTGTGTTGACTTTTGGCATTCATTTATTAAACACCACGTCAAGTTCTGCCATGGGTGTCCAGTGGGACCCATGTTCTAGCAGAAGAGACAGATGTGTGATGGCTGTGAGAGGGAAGCCAGGGTTCATAAGGAATATATCAGAGGTCCACCCAACCTCGAATGGAGGGGTCCAGACAGACTCTCCAAGGAGACAGCATTTTGGCTGGGTTTCCAAGCATTTGTAGGGGGAACCAAAACGAAGTCCAGGAATCAGTGGAGTGAGAGAAGGCAGTTGGTGAGTACAGAGTCATTCTCTAGGTAGTCATGGTTCCAAAAAAAAAGTTTGACATAATATTTTTCCATTCACAGCATCTCTGGCTTGTTCATACTATTTTGATTCATTATAACCCTGTCTTTTCCAGCATTCACTAGGGCAATTGGCTGCAGTGAATAAATAGCAATATTAAAATACCATCAGGGAAGATTCATCATACTCAGCTTCTAATTGGGAAGGAAAAATGTCTTGAAGCTTCATAGGTATTTCTGTTTAATCTGGGGACCAGCATCATATGAACTGACTAGATAAATACTTGGAGAGCTCGATCTTGAGGCTAACATTTTAATTCCTTCCAGTTTCATTCAAATTCTGTCTTTCCAAAAAAAAAAAATATGTGCCAGGTGTGAGGTCCCACTCCTGCAATAACTTTCTGTGTGGGGGTTGCCAGCTGAGATTGTCCAAGTTGGCATTTGGTTCTCCCAGCATGTGGAGCCTGCTGTCTTGCTAATTTAGCTGCAGGTCAGTCCTCAATCAGTTCTAGAACAGCATTAAGGGAGCTGTCTTCTCTGTCTGGGAAAAACCATTGGAATCCAGATAAGGAAACCAAAGGGATCCCTCCTCAGAGAAGCTGCCAAACCCTCAGACCACTCATGTTGAATTACACTTGCCACCCTGAGACGGGTTCTTCTGGCACCTCCTACAGGATCTACAGCCGTCAAACCCTCCCCACTCAGAATCCACGGGAACATTCAACCATGGCAACTCAGGGAGAAAATCACATCTTTTTCTACATCTCCTTATCAAAGCAAAAACAGAACAGTAACTGCCCAATTCAGCTTATACAAGAAATTCAATGAATTACATTGCCTCGATTTTTTTTTAAATTCAAATGTTAGCATCTTGGGACTAAGATGGCAATGATAGAGTTTTCTTGGCCAGAATCACAGAGGTTTGAATTTGGAGCCCAGGCTCTGAGTCAGAGTGGTCGTGATAAGAATCTTCTCTGCTCTCCCTTTCTTTCTCACATGGTTCCTTTCGCAGCCTTTTCTGTCTTTGAAACGTTGGTGAAGGAGTCAGCTCCACTTTGTCAGCTAAACTGAGTTAAGATACTCCAAGCTAAGATGTCTATGCACCCCTTCTTCTAACAATCGTATTTTGGTAAGGAGTGTGGAGGGTGTTTTCCAGCTGGGAGACAAAAAGAAAAAAATCTTTTGATTGAAGCATAACAGAGAGAAAAGCACACAAATCATATGTATATGTGACTATTCCTGTGGAGCCAGCACCAGATTAAAAAAAAAATACAGAACATTACCCCAGAGCTCCCTCCCCACGCCCCCTGTAGCTGACTTTCAACACCACAGATTCATTTGCCCTCAAATCAGGATTCTTTTAAGAGTCCCAGTAATTGCGCTGGGTAAACAGGCATAAACCAGGACTTTCCGTGGCAAACTCAGATGTAAGTTACTGCGAATATTAGTCACAGTTGGTCAGATTCCCAAAGCACTTTGCACTGACTCCTGTTCTAACATTTGTCACATTCTGCATATTTGCTAAATACTCAACAAACTCCCTGCTCCTGTATGTCATTGTCAAGTCGGATTCTTCATCTCTCTCTCCCAGTACCATTCAGTGACTGTCTCATGCCGCCAGGGGCTAGATGTAGGATCCAGCAAGGCTACTGGCCAACACTTGTGTTTCCAAATTCCCCGTCCATGAGTCATTATCGTGCTGGGCAGAGGAGGTACTGCTTTTTCTCCATTCTGGCCTGATGATGGGATTCTCTGCACAAAGTTTTTGCTTAAGGAAATTCTCCTGGTAGCCAAGAATCAGCCTGGCCCATTCCCACCTGAGCTGCGGTTTGCAGCTAGTCTCCGTGCATGCCCTCCCACCATCTCGGCTATGTGTGTGTGGGGAGGGGGGGAGGTAACAGAGACTCTCCTTGACTCTACTCAGACCCCTCTAAGCCCTCCAGGCCTTGATCTTCTGTGTCCATCTTTGTCAGGCATGCTTGGTAAGTTGGCTTAGAAGGAACCCCCACCCTAGCTATCTAATGACCCTCAGTATCTGATCAGATTCCTCATCCCCCCATCCTTGGTATCAGGCCATCCTGGCCTGCCTTCAGCGAGAATCCTGTCAAGTCCATTTAGCCACAATGGGCCCTCAGTCCTAATGTTTTCTCTTAGTAATTTTCCAACCATAGCCCCCACTCCGCTCTTCAGCCATAAATTC